>WAAG01013841.1:131984-169809 GCA_013390105.1 Tichodroma muraria | reverse complement strand
AATATGGGAGGAATTTTCATGATATAAATGTTTACCGGGCGGCTGTTATCATGAAAAGTTTGTTTTGTCTTGTTTTGTTTCAGTTTTTAGTTCCATAGCGAGTAAAAGATGCTCCAATCTCTAGAAGAATTGAAGAAAGACTATTCTAGAATTGAAAAAACTGACTGAAAGTTTCTAAATGTAATTTCTGTATGTTGTTAATGAGAGTGAGAGAAATTTTGGTAATAGAGGAAGAATGTTTGAAAGGTTTCATTCTAATTCTAAGAGTTTGTTAGTTGTTTTTTTCTTCTCCTTCTTTCCTTTTTGTATTAGTTAATAAAAGTCTGTCCTTTTCAAGTTTAAACCTGCTTTGCTCTTGATTACAAAATTTCTTTTCTTTTGGCAACCCAAATTGATAGTTTTTTTTCTGTCTGGTTCACAATGAAACCACGACACCCTGCTTCAGTGTCACATGTCCAGTCCTGGAAATGAAGGTGCTTTTGCCAGAGGAGAGGTGCAGTACAAACATAGTAAACTCTAGCTCCCTAAACTAGCCTTTAAAACCATATGACCCCACATTTCAGGGACATCTCCTTCATCCTAATAAAGACTCATTTTCCAAGGCCTATTCAAAGCTTATTCCTTCAGCTTTAAGAAAATCAATCTGCACAAGCTTAAATAGGAACCAAAGACTACCAGCATGGCTCTCAGGGCATAAGAGCCACTTAGTGCCACAGGAGTTCCTGTTCCATTAGTTCCCCTCTGAGCTTATGAAATTCCTTGAGCAAAATTTCCTAGTGATTTACCACCTCACAACCTGTCCCAGAATATGTGATGAATTACACAATCAAAGAATTACTGCTTTATAAAATCCAGGTGAAACTGACTTCCAACATTTCAGTCGCTAGTCGTAGCATCAGCATTCCCATCAACAAGTACCTGGGATAGTATAGGAAAGGACTGTATTTTAGGCTGTTTGCAATAGGATTCACCTCAGCAAATATCTGAAACTGGTATTTACTTAAGGGTGTACTGTTTTTCAATTACATTTCTCAAAAGACAGCAGCAATTACACAATTTTTGCAATATATTCCATAACCAAATATTCACTCTTCTGAAATACCAAACAAGCCTGCACCCACATGCAGCACTCCAGTCTGAGATCACTCTACTCCCACTGGTGAAATCCTAAGGTTTTGGAAAAGAAAAGCCATCTGGTTTGCCAGCAGTGGCACAATGTAGGCTCAGAAGGAAAGCGCAGAGATTCTGTTTTCACCACCATATGTGACCCGAGCTCTTTCTGTCCTGCTGCTGCTGCTTACCTTATGTTCCTCCGCATGTGAGACGGTTTCTGAGCCCTCTTCTTTTTGGTGTCCTCAGAGGCCAGGCTCTTGTGCTGGTTCTGCAAGAGTTGCTCTGCCCGCTCGCTCTGAGATGAGGTAGTTGAAGTCGAGCGCTGCCATTCTCCATCCTCCGCGTGCTCCGCACGGTCACCGCTGAACGCGGCTTCCTGGGGCTGGTCTGCAAGGGGAAGGACATGACATGGCAACAGCTGTGCCAGGCTGGCAGCTGGCTTCAACGTGAGCATTCAGCAGGATCTGAGCCAAACAGGAGCCAACAAGCCCTACTCTCACTCATTTGCAAGCATGTCACTCTGAGGGTGAAAACTGGGGTCCCTTCTTGACAGTCAAAGAGAGTTAAAAAGTATTACAGTTTTTTTAGTATTAAAGTATTTTTAGTATTAAATTTTAGTATTAATTTTATTAATAATTATTTAGTAATTACTAACTTTATTAATAATTTGTTGATTTTATATAAGAAATAAAAATAATTTTAGTATTAAAGTATTTTAGTATTAAAAAAGTATTACAGTATTATTGTCCCTAGTGGAAGCCAAGACTAACACCCCTCAACACAGCCCAAAAGTGTCCTGACAAGAAAACAAGGCAAAATTGATTAGGTCCATGTGAAGCACTTGCTATCCCAAGAGTCTGTTTTTCTATGAGGGCCTGACAAGCTCTGATTAAAACAAGGAACTTGAACCTCTTGTTTCTTTGTTTCACATCATTCAAGTAGGGCAGAAATTTCTATCTATATGACACCTGTGTAACCATCTCCCAAGTCAACAGAACACAGTATGTGAAAGGTTATCTGGTTCAAACACTAGGTCATGGCTCAGCAGGCAGCTCAGTGCTTTTAGCACCAGGCTTCATTCTCACAGCTTAACTGGTAATTTCCAACAAGCTTTTTATCAAACGAAACGTAAGTGGCAATACTCTCTCTACATTATAAATCACATGCATTCCTTTTTCTCTTCATTCTCCTATTTTAAGACTTCCATTTATGCCTGATTCCATTCTTAAAACACAATGTGAAATGACACCTTGTTCTATGTGACACTTGGCTCTTCAACAGGCTGCCAGTGACCAAGCTAATGCTTCCAGAGCAAAGAAAGGAAATGTTTCTGTTCAAAAGCTTCCCTTGAAGCAAACTGTTTCTGACAAGCGTTGTAATAGCTTCTTTGAAGCATGTTGTCCCCTTGTGTCAGGCAAAGAAATACCCTGAGCTTCATCTTGTAATCAGCTTTCTTGCTTTACACTGTGTATCTGAGCTAATGACTGAACTGAAATGACACTTAGACAGAACTTTGAAGGAAAGAAGACATCAGTGCAGAGGAATGTGGCAGATGAAGTAATACAGAACCAACAAGCATCACATTGTGACTCTGAGGGATCTGGAGACAGAGAGCATTCCTTCTCAAAATGCTGGGAGCTTAAATGAAGGATGCTTCAGTACAGCATATTGCACCTACAGCTGTCATGTTGATATGCCCATTAAATTAACCTTATCTCCAGTAGCACATCTTAAAATTGAGATGACAAGAAGTAGAGTCACATCTTGGTCAAGAGCACCAACTTTGCAAACTTCCTCTCCAGACATCCTACCAGACCCACCCCACTTGCATTTGCTGCAAGTCTATGTCAGAACGCATTTAGGACTTCAGAGTTCAGTCCACCATGGACTAGTACCAGCAGAGCAGCTCAAACACTTCTGTGAATATCTGTCTCTGCAAGCCCTACACATACTGGAAAAACCAGGTATCCACTGGATGGCACAGACCTCATGATGAATGCAAGGAGGGTTATGCATATGAAGATAAAGGCAAAGGGGTTCACTGCTACAAGCACTGCAGTTCTCCTACCACAGCCAACGTCGTGGAGCCCTGTCCTCCCACCATGCCTCTTTAGACTTACATGCTCAGATATCAAGCTGATCACTTGAAGACAGAACTGTGCTGGGAATAAACCCAGTTTCTCAGGCTTCCCAGACAACTCTGCTATTTGAGCTACAGACACATTTTAGTCACATTACCTGCAATTCTTCAGCACCGTTTCCTTCCCCCCACCCCTCTTGACTCCTGGTTATATAACTAGATCAAAAGATTGGATGAAATAGGGCAAAGGGAAGCAGGGAGGCTGCACACGTGATCACATGCTCCGGGATGAGTCATTAAACCGGAGACAAACACTGCCATGGTTACACTGCTGCCATCTCACCCTGGGCCCGGAGGACCTTGACAAGGCACCAGAGAGCACAAAGCCATGTTTGTCTGGAGGAGGAAGTGCCTCCCTCCCCACACTCCAGCAATTGCCCAGGCCACCTCCTCCAGCAGCCACCCTGCCACCTGCACTGTGCCAGGCAAGGGTGTCTTCAGGACAAGGGTGATAATACCAAAACCTAAAGGCTCACGAGCCCAAATTATTATGTCTCCTCTATGTTTCCAGATGTGTTGTGCAATCCCTATGTAGACTCATTCCATTTCTGCATTTTACCTTTTCTTTCCTCTTAATGATATGTAATACAGGCTCTGGTGAAACCTACATACAGCTGGATCAGATAGGGTTTTTTAAATATAATTCTCATCTGACCAGGAGCCTGAAGCCCAAAATTTGATGATAAATTTGGTCCTGCACTGAGTACAAGCCCTTATCTGCCACAGCCATGTCTGCTCAGGCTGGTGTTTGTCCTGCCAATACAAGTTCTGAGGTGAGGAACACAATCTGTGCCTCAGCCCACATTCCTGACACATATGCATCAAGAGAGTTCTTCCACGCTAGAGACAGCTCCAAACATCTCACTGATTCAGCTGCAGTGGGATTCAGGGGACAGCCAGCTTCCCAAAGGCTGCTCCTACCCTTGCCACCACCGTGAATAAAGCTTTTCACAAAGCTGAACTAACACAATGATAAAATCACAACCTTGCAACAGCTCCCACCACACCTGTGGCATGAGCTGGCAGTTACAAGCACAAATCGTTTTGCTGCTGCTTTGTATTAAACTTCTGATTCTGTGCACTAAACCTAACCCAGCCTAAACCTAACCCAGATGAAAAGCGCGGCTCCCCGCTGCAGTCGTGTGGCTGCTCTCCAAGACGGTGAGCTCCAAGCTGTGTAAATGGGACCCACACTGGGACAGAAACACATTAGGAAACAATAACTACACACATGAACACCTATTTTGTATAACAGGTCTGATCTTTGGGTTGGAGGGAGTGTGGGAATAGCCTCGTTGAACAGGCTCCACCAGGTAATCAATGGAATAATCCTGCCCCAATTTTGCTAAACCTACATCTACAACAGAAACACAATTATGGTTTTGTAACAGGAGCTCAACACACTAGTCTGACATGGTTATACAAGCAGTGTTTTACACAACACAAAAATTCATCAGACACGTTTGCATGTTGACAACTGTCTGATCATGCTGGAGCTGCTGTGCACTCTAGGAAGACCTGGGCATTTATCCACATTGCCTGCTTGAGAAGAGCATTGCCACCAGCCTGAGGGTGACAACCCAGCACAGCCCTGCACTGTAAGATGAGCCACATCAGAAAAAGCAGGCCCAACTCTGCCCAGCAGAAGACAGTCATGGGTCAGGTGTGGTTGTTGGCAAGGGTGTAAACCCATCCCGTAGTTACGTACTGTGTGCGTCAAGAATCATCCAGTTCACACCAGCTTTGTTCCATGTTTTACACTGTCCTCACCAGATTTACAAAGAGGACCTCCCAAGGGAAGTGGAGGTAGCGTCAGTGCAGCTGCTCCTTCACGTGGGTTATAGCTCTCTGAGAAATCCTCAGGCAGTTCCCAGTGATTATGGACACCTGCACACACCCAGGCACTCTGTCCTGCAAGGTACCCTGAATGCCAAGAAGGGCATGACTATCCTTTCTCACGTACTTTAGAGGTGTGACATGTGCCTGAACTCTCAAAACCCAACAGACCTGGTTACAGCATGGCCCTGGTCTGTGCTGCAGTCCAGAGGTTACCAGTTTTCTTTGCTCAATAAGCACCAGCCCCAGATGTACATACAAATAGGGGGAGGTGTTCGGTTTCTCGACCGACACTTGCATGTCACAGTTTAGAAGTCTCTGTAAGAAGGAGAGTCGTGACTGCTGTGTGTAACACTGCTTCAGATGCTCCCAATGTAGTGTGACTGCCAGAGCTGCCCTTAACACTGCACACAGCTGTGACTCATGATGTGTAACACAGCAAAAGATTTGTCCTGCGGTCAGGCACCTCCTATTGCAGCCAAGCTCACCTCATCACCTCCTTCTCAAACTTCTGTTACAACAGCACAGGATTCAGCCTAGAGAATATTCTCTAGATCATCGATTCAGCAGTGAATTGCTCTCGACACAGCCTGCTCTGCAAAATGGCTCAGGTTGCTGCAAAGTGTCGTGAAAGCAGCAGGTTGTTTTGAGGTGTGACATTTGCGTAACTGTCTTCTGACACCAAGGTAAGTGAAAAACAGTGTTATAGCCAATCTCCCTGCTCCAAGGTAGACCTCAGTAAGTCCAAGTGTCTGTGCATCCACAGTTTGGCTCTAGCAACAGTCAGCACTCCTAGAAGTACAGAAATTCCCATTCAGAACATCTGAGTGTCTCCTACCTGAGGATGTTGCATAAGAAGATCCAAGAAACCCCTCAGTGGAGAAACTACTATGTAAGTTGGTGACTCTTGTCTGCTCAGTTACTAGCCAGCTAACAGGGCTAGCTAGAGGTATGTACACCCCCTCCTGGGGACCAGTTTCATTGCCAGGGTAAAACTCCAGTGACTCCAGGAAAGACACAGCACTGAAAAACAGACACTTGTTTATTTCTAAAATCATTTCACTATGGAAACTCAGGATACCAAATAGGACAATTCTGCTGAGTCTTTGGGCATTATCTCCTACCCTAAGGACAGGGATGTGCATGCATGGTGAGGAAGGTAGCTGCATGCAGAGCAGCGAGCAGTTAATTCTTGCTTTGGGAGCTTTCTTTTGTCCTGCACAAAGAACAAAGAGCAATTAAATATTATTGCAGGCCTTCTGGGAACTTCTATGCAGTTTGTGGGCAAAAGCCTGTCAGAGACTAGCTAATACTAGCTAGTGCTACTACAGCCAGTACTGAGCTGTCAAAGCAGGAATGGGAGGAGCACTGAGGGATGGCACAAGAAAGTCTAATTGCACAGCTCCAGCTGCAACTCAGTCCCTGACACACTGAACTACAACTGGAGTGCCAAAGGCTGGAGGAGCAACTCCGCAGAGCAAGCAAAGGCTCTGACAGCCTGGAAGATGCTCTGTGGGGTTAAGTGATGTTTCTCCAGTGTGCTGGGAGCTGGAGTGCTGCGTAGGTGATGCCAGAGTGCAACTGTACCTGTTCATGAAGAACAGCGGTTCTCTAACTGCAGCACAGCAATCAGCCTGGAGGCTGGCAGCAGCCAGAGTCCTCTGGCTCATCCTGTACTCAGCCGTGCAACATAAATGAAATATTTTCAAAATATTCTTTGTACGCAACTGTCGCAGCTGTTGCATGGATGCCACGCAAGAAGGGAGAGTGGTGCCTGCACAGAGCACCTCTCACAAGGTGGCATTGTGTGAAACCACAAGGCTGGGCTGGAGGCAGGAAATTCCTTGTGAAACCCCTCAAGAACAGTGTAGGTGAAAGTAAGGGAAAAGTTCAGATTCCCTTCCTCCAGGCTTTACCTGTTGCAACACTCAGGAGAGGCACAAAGACGGCACACATCAACACCTGGTTGCTTCCACCCAAAGCAAAGGGAAAGCCACCTCGGAGGGGGTTGGAGCAGGACAGAGCAGGACGCAGCTCCTCCAGGAACGCGGAGCTCTCCGCGGCAGCCGCTGTCAGGGCAGCTAATTAGCAACAAGACTTTGTTCTCCTTGGAAAATAATCGGCCTCAGTCTTCAACGGCAGGACGCCCCTCCCAGCCACCAGCGCTTAACAAAGCCCTAATTATGTAAGTATTATATAACCCAGCACACCTGCCCCCCCGCGCCGGCCGCGCTGCCCCGGCACGCCGCACCCCGCGCCCGGCCGCCCCTCGGCCCTTCTCCGGTCCAGGGCAGCTGCGCTGCTGCCAGCACGACAGCCAGGACCGGCCTCTTGCCCGCTTGTCCACACAGGAGCACGGGTGTGGGAGCTCCCAGGGCAGGCACTGCACCCTGGCCAAGCGGGCAGGCACGCCGTGAGCGGCCCCGGCTGGCCCCGGCCGGCTCCAGCGGAACGCAGCTCGCTGACCACAGCAGTGACCGACTGCCGGCACCGCTCTCGCCACGGCTCTGCTGCCGCTGCGATGGCTGGTGCCCTGCTGAGTCACAGCCACGGTACTGCCAGGCACAAAGGCGTCTTTCGGGCTGAGCCTGCTCCCAGGGGAAGCTTCCCTCACCTGTCAAAAAGCACGTACGTCTTCATTCCCGTTGCTGATTTATCTAGGAGTTAACCACCCCAGGTCTGTCGTTCATACCTGTCACCGTAACCAGACACAGAGTCTGTCATGTTGATATAACAAAGAGCGCTGCTTGAAGTCTGAGTAACGTGTTTTTCATTTCTCTAAGTATCAGTGAAGCGATCACTCACTGTGGGTTCAAGACACCTACGTGAAATCTGCATATTGCTGGTGAGGGATGGCAGGCTGCCTCTGTCCCCAGCACAGGACCAGAGGATGGAGGGAAGAGATGAGCTCTAAAAAAAAAGCCACCAGCACTGACCCTGTGGGCCAGAGCAGGAGGAGGGAACCAGACTGTGAGCACGCACAAGTCAAACCCATCTCCAGTCTCCTTTGGCAAGAAGTAAGCCCAAATCAATGGAAAACTTTAAAAGATAAATTACAAGGCAGCACTGCCCTTCCTTTTTCCTTCAGACATCTTTCAGCATATCAGTTGCTGATGAGGTTATGCTGCAGAATAAAACTCCTTTCCTGGCCTGAAGGAATCCTTCAGGAACAAAAGGCAGCAGAATTGAAGGGCAGGAGCAAGGAATATACCACCCAGAAACCAAAGGGAAAGGAAGCAGCTGAGAAGTGCCGAGAGGCAAACTGGAATATCAAACAGCCAACTTTGGTGACAGCCGATATATCTCCTAACCCCGGGATTATGCAAGCAGAACCAGGCCCCAAATACCCAAGAGATCTTGTTCTGGCTGGGCCTCAATGCTGCGGACGCTGAGACCCAGGTTACATAAACACCAAAGAGCACTTATATAACTGTTGTATGGCACAGGCTCGCAGCCACTGGCACCCCATTGCCACCCGAGGGTGGCAGGTACCTGCGCTGGCACCCAGCCCCTCCAGGACCTCCTCCTATCCCTGCACAAGCCCCCGAATGCAGCCCAGGCGAGGCGCCCGGCAGGTCGTCCTCCCTTTGGCAGGCACCACTTGGTTACTCTGGAACACTGGGCAATCCTGTATCCATTTCCAGCTCCAATATGCTCAAAAGAGGGTTGTGAAACTTCAAATCAGACATTTTCATAGCGCTTTGAGACAGCAACACCTGGAGAGATACAGAATGCTGCTACCCGCAATCCCTCTTCTAGATTTGTAATCAAAACTACTTTTCCTGATCAAAGTCCTCAAACCTAAACTGTTTCCTCCTGCCGTACCCCCTCTCTTGCACAGACACTGTGGGCATTAGTGAAGACAGGGAAACAAACACAGGAAAGGCACCCACTAAGGTAGCAAGGGAAGCAGAGATCGGTCACATTTGTCCTTTAGCCAGGGGTATGCGAGAGCAATGAGTTACATAAAGCTACTGCTCTGGAGTCAGGAAGTGTTTCAGGCTGAGTGCTGGGAAGTTTTCAACAAGCTGTGCGCAGGAGGGAAGTGAAACCTCCCCTTTCTGGTTATCCCAGTTAACTAGTAACCTAGAATAGAGTTTTGTCAGCCAGATTAGGAAAATTACCATGGGGATCTAAACCACAAGTAACTGGATTTTACCTTATGTATTTTCACAACAGTTTAAAGCTTTTTTAAAAAAGGAGAAATATGTTCTACTTTATTGAGGTGGCTAAATATTGATTTAGGTAACAAAGATAAACTTCCCCTTTCCAGCTTCAAAAAATAGATGCATATGGGGGCTTGACGCGTTCCAAGCAACAGTGAATCCAGCTGGCTGCTACCATGACTCTTCTAGGGATAAATTTCAGGGACTAAGAAAAGAGGACGAGTAGGGGAGCAAGCATTCTGCATTATGCAATGATTACATAAGCATTAATTTACACTAGGTAGCTGTGAGTTGTAGCTTTATATCAGCATACCCTCAGAGCGATGAGAAATAATAAAGAAAGGATTATTGCTGCCACACATTTCCAAGGCCACCAAAATGGCAAACAAACAACAAACACCAGCTGAACTTTAATTTCTGCCTCAAATTCGCCTCATAGCTTTGCTCAGGACATGCTAACAAGGACAGGGAGAAGACAGGTGACACTCACTCCTAATTTAAAAGAGCAGCATGGGAAATAATCCCAGCACAAAAGCATCCTCCAGGATCTGAATCCTCCTTTGTTGTTGCTCCTGATGGCAGTGGTATAAAAGAGGAGTGATTTCAAAATCAGAAATAGTCAGAGTCAAAGGAGTTCACGGGCATGATGAGCTCCCCACAGTAACCTGTGAAACACCCTCCTGTCCATCTTGCAGAGGAGGAATCAAACCAAAGCAATCAGGTAGGCATCAGTGCTGAGTAACTCAAGTTATTGGCTCTCTGTCCTATGCTCTAACCAACAATTCCCTTTCTTCTCCTTAAATATAATTTCCTACTTGAAAAAAAGGAAACACAGTTGTGGATTTTTTTTCAGAACTGTAACAAAGCACAGAACTTCAGCTACATTCCCTTTTCTGCCTCAGTCTCTAAAGTAATTTCAGAGGAATTTTTAAGGACTCTGTTTAATGAGGGAGGCATCACTTGCAAGAAAAATTCAAATTGTTGAGTTTGAGCCTGTGTGCCACCGCATTCCACTGGCACTTCTCCCATCAACTGCAGCCAGAAAAGTGACCGAGAGCACTGGAGAAAGTTAATAAGACCAGGATGAAACACCATCGCTGAAAGAACAATCTGTTTCTAGTTTTCCTTTCCAAAATATCGGTGCTGGTAAAGGAGTTTGACAAATGGCTGCAAAGTTGTTTGTGACAATCACACTCACACAAATCGAGGTCACAATGTCACGAGGACACTCCCCACCCCCCAAAATACCCAACACCCTAAAAGCTAAGCACATTACAGCCTGGAAAAGAAACAGGCACTTGTTCCTTCGTAAGGTTGCTAAAATGACAATTACCTCTATGGTCAAAAAAGAAATATATGTGTATATTAGGAGGAAACAGGGATCTTTACATAAAAAGACATTTTTCTCACAACAGGAGATAGGTAGTGTGCTGCAAAAAACCTTAATTTACTAGCTGGTAGGTGCTACCATAAAATAATTAAAATCTGCTCTAACTTTCCAGAAACATTTTTAAAACAACAAAAAGGTATCACAGCACTGCATATACAAGTGCTTGCTACTTTGAAGACCCCCAAGAAGTGTTAAGGCACCTGTAGTGAGGAAAAGCCATATAAACCAGAGAGGAAAAGAAACATTGCTCAGTGGTTGAAGCACAAAACCAGGGAAGAACATGATGTGTAAATTCTGCACAGACTCACTCAGTGACCTTGTGCAGTTTATCATCTCTCTTGGGACAGGAAGGTTGTGCAGAAATGTGATGGAGACTCCTCTGGATCCACCAGCCAGAACAGAACCTCATTAGATCAGTTAAAAAAGCTTCCTCAAAGAGAGAGAATTTTCTACTGCTAGAGACTTTGGTAGAGATTGTGACAAACCTTGCCCCAGACTTTACAACTTGATGAGTACAAAGAGGAGTTAATTTGCACTTTTGCTATCCTACTTTTACACAAACACCTTTCCAGCCAAAATTTTTGAAAGGCCTCTAACCTTGTATTCTTCCTCTATCTATGACCTAAGTCTCATTTCCAAAAGCATCTTTCCCTCCCTGTCTTCTCTTTTTATACCTATTATCTAGACTAAGTTACATAAGCCACTTGTATCATCACCCAGATTCCTCATTTATCCAAACTCATTTTCTATTGAATTTCCTTTTTTTTCTCAATTCACACTCTCCCAGAATTAGCTTCTTTGTCCTGCAACCACAACCAGAGAAATAAGATGGATTTTTTTTTCCAGAACTCCCCTTCCCACTAACAGTTAACAAATATTGCATGACTTATTTCTGTAAAAGCCCCTCATAATAACCACACTGCACTTCTGAAATAAACCAGGGATACAGAGCTGTAACTCCTGAGGACCATTTTTGATCAGTCTGTCAGGTTCATAGCATGACTTTGGAGGTATTTGCCACATGAACAAGGTGCAAGAAGCTTGGCATCACAAAGTACCTCACCTCAAAGAAAGAAGTTAAATTACAAATTTAGAAACTTCTTCACATTTGAACAAAGTTTTTTCTCCAACACACAGCATCCTCCCACCAGCAAACAAATTAAGTGGCAGCTATCCCCAAACTGTAAACTCCTGTTAGGATTTCACCAGCATCTTCCATTTGATGGGGGGGAAAATGGCCAAGTAGCTTTTAGTCTTTTAGGCACTAATTAGGGGACCTGGAACAAGCACCAACAGCTCTGCCTGGTGCCCAGATTGTTGCCTGGTCAGCAAGTCACCAGATATTTCACTGACAAGAGAAGCTCTTGAAACTCTTATCAAGTAGGATGTTACAGGGAAAGTATACACACAAAGTCAGAGGGGGTGGGGGAGAGGACAGTGGATATAAAACCATACTGCTGTTAACAACTGTCTCCTCTCTTGGAAGAAATAACTTCAGCAGCATTGCAACACAACAGCAGCAGAAACAATAACAGCCAGACTCAGAATGTCACATCAACCAAAAACTTCTGAATTATAGGCACAAAGGAAGAGTGAGCTTCATTCTCATGTCCCCTCCATCAGGCCAACAGGCACTGCAAGGCTCTGAAATCTCAACCTCTTCCATCCCTGGCTGGCAGGGAGCACATTAAAACCTGAGACCTACAGAAGAACCTTAGTTCCTGATGCTTTTTACTAGCTGCTGAGCGGGGTGCTCCAGCCCAGCGGTGAGAAAATGAATGGCTTGTAACCGGAAAGCAAGAGGGAAAAGAAAACAAGGGAGAAAAAGAAAGAAAAATCAACCCACAAAATCCCCCACCTGTGTCCTACCTGGAAACTGCTGAGACTCATCCAAGAGTAGCATGCTGCTCAGTGCACCGAGGCAAGCCCTTTGCCTTCACACTTGTTCAGCGTGGCCGCACACTCTCAGCTCTTCTGCTATTCTTGTCTCAGGGTCTTCAGGACAAAAGTTTCCAGTCACTCCTGACAACTCCTTATCTCTGCCCACAGCCCAGCGAGCACTAAATACACTCTCACTGGCTGTTCAGTTTGAAGGCGGGAAAAGATTCCTGATAAAACAGTCCAGGGAACAGGCAGGGAAACCTGCACTTAAAGTTTCTGAAAATAACTTTGGTAAATAGCTCCTAGTGCTTGAATCCACCCAGCTGGTGTGACGAGAAGCAGGACGTATATATCCTCCCTGCACCCAGCCGAGACGGACTAGGGTCACTGTTATATAACTAGTTAAATATGCCTCGTGTTCAGCCTAAATAAAAATTGTCACTATCTCCTCCCCTGCTTGGAGGGTCAAACAACACAGCCCTGCCCGAGGTAGCTGCTGCTCCACTGGGGACCGATGCCTGGAGCTGTGCTGCCGGGACGGTTTGGCTTCCCTACGCGCTCCCGAGCAGCGGGAGCAACCTCAGTTATGCCTGGGAAAAGAGTTTTAGAAGAGAGAAGAGGAGCAGGCAGGCTGAGTGGGTGTGTATGGGGGAGGTCTCTCTCCTCTGGAGCAGCAGAGCTGCACGCCGTACGGATCAGATCCCATTCACTCCGCCTGTGATCCAGTTCAACTAGTGGCAGAGACCAAGACTGAGAATAAAATAAAAATCCTTACATAACCGTTCAGGCTCCGGTGGGGCCCCGCGCAAGGGGAATCCCAACAGACAACAGGACGTTCAGAGCAGGGGACACACGGGACCGTGACTCTGCTTCCGAGTTTCAGAGCACGTAAGGAAAAGTGGGTGGGAAGGAGACGCAAAAAGGAGTACAGCCTTTCTGGCTTTGAAAACAACTGTGATTTTATGAGCTATTTGCATGATGCCTACTAATTTGCATGAAACCTGAACAACTGAGACTGAAACTTGAGCAGTTTGATGGAGCTGGTAACCTGTTTGCAAAGTAACAGGTGAAAGAGCATCCTGTTCACTTGGTTAAATCAGCAGCTTGTAGACCACTGCAAGTTCCTCAGTTTTCAGGAAAGAACTTGTCAGAATTTGTGGAGTGGGAGATTACTTTTAAGTGAGCCTTTGTCCCAGTCATTCACCTGCACCGGGACAGGCACAAAAGAGAATAAATAAGTACAGAATAAGTCCTTTAAAACTGTGGAAACCCTAAAGGCTATCCATCCTGCCTAACCTTCTTCAGTGTTACAGAGACCTTATCCATGCTCAATTCCCTTCACAGGCATATCTAATCCCAGTAATAAACAGCAAACCTGGGCTGAGAGATGTGTAATGAAATTAGCTCGCTGATAGTGAGCATTTGTCCACGTAACAAAGTCAGCTGTTTATTGAAACAACTGGTGAGGGAGCGCTGGGAAAACCAGGACATGCACAAGAAACCCAAAGCAAGCGTTGTCCCAACAGCCCTCGCACAGACCTGCAGGACTCCAGGACAATGAGCTGCATCACAACAGCAAAAGCTGATCTAAAGGTCTGCAAGCACAGCCAGGGCAAAGCCCAGTTCCCCTTTGTGTGACTCCAGCCATTTCTATTTGGCCTTTTATTTGAGAGGGTAGCAGGGCACTGCGAATGCCTGCTGCCATCAAAACACCTTCAGTGCTTCAGGGTACATCACAACTTTGAAACAAACCCAACATACTTTTTCATAATTAGAGCTATATAAATTTTACCAAAAAAAAATAATATAAATGAACTGTAGTACAATTAAGACACTCAGTTACAAGACAGCCTTTCACCTATGTCACAGATTCAAACAGCCTGGCTGGCACACAACGTTTATCAAGGGGGAAAAGAGGGACAAATATATTAAAGAACTGCATAGCCAAGGATCTTGTAACAGGCCTTATAAGGACTTTGTAGGGTTGGAATAAATAAGCAAACATGACCTCAGCATCTGACCTAACAGATTTATGAAACTGGAAAGCAAGATTTAAAAATAAGTATTGGGTAAATACAACTGGGTATTTGCAAAGTATGCAGTGCTGGTTTTGGCTGGGAGAGAGTCAATTTTTTTTCATAGCAGCTAGTATGGGGCTATGCTTTGGATTTGCATTGAAAATAGTGTTGATAATAGAGATGTTTTTGCTATTGGGAGCAAGGGCTAACACAGAGCCAAGGCCCTTTTCTGCTTCTGACACTGCCCCACCAGTGAGAAAGCTGGGGGTGCACAAGGAGTTAGGAGGGGACACAGCTGGGACAGCTGACCCCAGCTGGCACCAGGGATATCCCAGACCATATGGCATCATGCTCAGCATATAGAGCTGGGGAAAGGAGGAGGAGGAGAGGGGGAATGTCCGGAGGGATGGTGTTTGTCTTCCCAAGTCACTGTTACTGTGATGGAGCCCTGCTTTCTTGGGGATGGCTGAACACTTGCTTGCCCATGGGAAGGAGTTGATGAATTCCTTGTTCTGCTTTTCTGTTATACTGTCATTATCTCAACCCACGAGCTTCATCACTTTTACCCTTCCAATTCTCTCCTCCATCCCACTAGGGGATAGTGAGTGGCTGTGTGGGGCTGAGCTGCCAGCTGGGGTTAAACCACAATAAATCCATATTACAGCAGTCAAACATGAGAAAAATGGAAGTTCAATACACTGGGGAAACAGGAAACCTATACCTGTCGTTCTGCACACAGCAATAAAAAGGGTACTTCCTTCTTCACCTTAGTGTGCAAAATGGAAAAGGAATTTTTCTAGCTCTTCTACTCACAACAGACTGCTGGTGAGGCCACCATTGTTAGCCAAGATAAATACATATTCACACAACCAAGAATCAGATCTGCCTGAAACAGTTTATAAAATGATCTCCTCATGGAAGATAATCTTGTTACAGAGAAGTCCATTTACTGAATAGCTTTTCCGTGAGCCCAGTCTTACCACTAAGGAACAGTGCTCTCCCTCCCCTATGAGGTCTGAAATCTTACCCAGCCGTCACACCTCACCTTCCTCATCTCAAACCACAAGCTCCTTGCAGTTGTACAAACTGCTGTATGTCACAAGAGGCTTCTCAAAAAGCTTTTGTCACCTGAGAGATTCCCTTGCTAGTAACTTAAAGGATTACCTGTTAAAAAAACCCAAACAACACTATGAAGTTTGTATTTTCGTTGAATATTAAGGTAAAGGTCCTTCAGAACATGTTTTTTATTTGGCTGACAAGTGTTTCCAGCAGCAATGTCAGCATCTCTGAACACTGCAAATTCATAAGCATTAAAACTCATACCTAAACCTGTCTATACAGACAAACTTGACCGTGAAGTGCTGCAGGACACTAGTTCCTCCGTATAGCAAAGAACACTACCAAACTGAAGTCAGTTAAACTAAATAAAAGTCAACAAAATGTCCCAAAACATGCATTCCCTTCAAGGTGGAGTAGCTCCTTCCCCAGCCCCATGCCTGTTGTCCACGTTGAACCTCTCAACCCCTGCTGCACAGGCTGAGCAGCTCCATGACTGCTCAAGACTGACCTGATCCAAGCCCAGCGAGGACCTCATCAGAGAGAAGCACTGGATCTATGATGTGCTATCCCGCTCTTGGTCCCTGCAAGCTGGTGTGTTCCCTTCTCTCCAGGCTGTTCATCCTCATCACTGCCCCATAAAGCAGAAGAGACATTCCTTGCCCACCCTCAGCTGCTCCACGCTGGCTGCACAGTCCTTTCCCCACCCACGGCTTTCTCCCAGCCACGCTCCACATCCACCAGCTCCTCCTGCACACCCCACTGACCTCCACCGTACAGGGAATCTGCCTACTAACCCAAATTGTCTGTAAGTTACTGAATGTGAACTAGGCTTGACAGGCACATTTCACTCTTGATTAGCACCTGCTAGTAGCACACACACGTATCATTAAGGCCACTTTCCCTGTCCTGGTTTCCATGCTGTTTTAGCAACACGGAAAACACACAAGAATACCAGCTTTGAGTTGGACACGGTATAAGGTGTTGTTTATCCATCCAGAACAGTTCAGACAGAATCACACTTGGGATTCCACAACACCCTGTGTTGGCAACTGAGTATTGCTGGGCTTTGAGAATCATTTGCTTTTTAAACAAACACTGCACTGCAAATAAAAGATCTTATCTTTTTGATAAGATCTAAACCAACCATGGAAAACCAGAGGAGTTTTTCCATTGACTTTAGTGAGTTTTAGACTGCACCATAAGGCATAAAATTTGATAAATCTGGTTTTTTCTTATTTTATTTTATTCATATAAATCTTGGTGTATTTTCTTTCCCAACCTCATCTAAATCATAAGTGGGGGGAAGTTGGTAAGTTGTACATAACGTAACAAAAATCTTATTCCACAAAATATAGGAAGTGACACAATGCAGTGCCTCTTGCAAATTCTTTTCACACTGGCACTGTGGCAAAACACACTGCTTGAGATTCCAAGGCTTTCAAAGGTTGTTTAAATGTACCAAAGAAAACAAGCTGTTACTAGACAAGATGTAATGATTTAAAGTCGAAGAATTTATACCATAGATATTTATCATCATTTTAATCAAAATTAAATCCATTGTGTTACAATCCCAGTTACTTTCAAGAAACTGATTCCTCATTTCTGTAACTTGCTAAATTTCTCTGCTGCTGTAGATGACAAAACGTATTTGTGCACCACTGAAGAGTTCTTTGGTACAACTTTAATTTCATTCCATTCATTTTCAGCTATGTGCAAATTTGACATAAATCACAAGCTGAGTACACAAAAGTACCACTTTTAAATTGCTTCTAACAGTTCAAGTATTTAAATATTTTACATATATGAAGATTACCTGCAGATGTTTTAATTGCAAAATTTGTTTTGACGGAGATTTAAACTAGAAGTTTCTGTTCACCTAGTCCAAAAAGATTTTATCTTGTTGCTTTCTCCTGTCTCATTCCTATTTGCATATTTGCAAGTGAAAATAAAGTCCTCTGACTCCTACTAAGAATTTTTTGAGGCTGAGTCAGTAAACTGCATATTGAAGAAAATGTGAACAAGACATTTTAAACATCTGCAGCACAAAATACTATTAATAAAAAACTACTTTGATCCAAACAATCAACCAGACACTTCTAAAAGTTCAATGCTGCAGTTTCTTTAAAGCCTAAGCAAGAAGTGAAAAAGATAAATAAAGGAAATAACTGTGATGTGATACTGTGTTTTAACCTCCGAAGAATACATCTAATTTAATTAAAACAGTTTCTCACCTACTTCCACACTTCTATTATTTAATATTACACTTGTATAACAAAGCTACATGCACATCTTATTTAACCAGTCATTAAAACCAGTACAATACCACATAAATTAGGGGGAAATGAAATTAAGGACCCCTTGCATGGTTTTAAACTCAGATGAAAATCAAAGAAGTGTTTCACCTGATACCTTAAGTTTTAGCTTTCATATTTTTTATGTTCTGTGCTGTTTTAGTGAGTAGGTTTGGGTTTCATATTAAGTGCTAATAAGTTCTCCTCACAGAGTAGATAGACAAAACAATTCCTTCTCTAGCTTGAGACCAAGGACAACTTTCAGACCCAAGAACAAAAACAATGGTGAAGTGAGAAGAAAAAACAAGGAGGATGGAGCTTCACAACCTGAAGCTGTGGTTGGATAATTTGACTCTAATATGCCAATGGACCAAAACTTATAAAAGTGTGGTACCTTGTGATCGGGTGTTCATTTTGTGACCGTTCAGGTGCATCTTGGTTGTGGTCTGACGGGGCTCTTGTGTGGCCCAGGTGTGCCCATGGAGGCCTTTTAATAAATCCCTACTTGATCTTTTTGCTCTGTCTAGTCTCTGTTCCAGGTCAGCCTCTAGCAGGCATCACACCTAGCACATCTGAACATAAAAGGAGTGCTGCCTAAAATGTAAACCAGAGGATTTTCACTTTGGCTTCTTCACACTCATCAGGTGAACTTGGCAAAGTGACTTTGCCACTCCTTACCTGTTCAAGAAGGAAAATACCACATTACAAATTTGCTGATTAGTTTCCATATGATTTCATCACCATTACAGAAGTTGCAGATGAGGGAATACAGTATCTATTAGCAACAGTGAGGTGTGGTACAAAGCTGACAATCGGAAACGTACGTTGGGGAAAAAGGCACCAAACAGCACAGAGGAGCAAGTGGGACTGTTCTTTGTTAGAGGTTCTCTGGCTTTATGAAAAGAAAAAAGCAAGGTTTTGGCCAATAAAGCACAACTTCTATATCCTGCAAAATTTATCAGAAAAGCAGGCAGACAACTTAGAGCAATTCTTTGCAATTCTTCGTTCAGTTAATAGGTGCTCACTCACTGACCCTGCTCCCCACACCTTCATGCTACTCTCACGTTTGTGACAGCTTTAAAAGAAGAGATAAAAGAGAGGCAAAAAAACATCTGAGAAACTCCATATGCATATATATAGCAAATGCCGAGCCATGGACGTGGGCTGCTCCTGAACTGCAAAGAAAGATTTCTATTTTGTACTCCATCATACGCAATAGATCAAAGGGAAGGAGGGAGAAAAGAGGGGAGAGAAGCGTAGCTGGTTATAACACCACATCATTTCACGAGATCTGCCAGTCCCTGCGCCCAATTGGCGGCTCTGAGGGAAGCAGAGCTCTGGCGTCATCACCTCCTTTTAAAGAAGTAAAGCAAGTCATTACTCCAGGTTATATAACACTCAGACTATGCCAGACTTTGTGCCACCCCCTCAAAAAGGAAGCCGCTGTCAGAGAGCCTGGGAGGCGGGCAGGGGAGTCAGCGACGTTTTCTTTCGGAGCTTCCCCCTGCTCGGGATAAGCCGAGGAGACCGGGAAAGAGCCCTCGCGTTCGGCCAGCGCGGGCAGCGGCCAAAGGCGCAGCGACTGACCTGCAACATCGGCAGTCCGTAATCCCCTGCGCAGGGGGCTGGGGGACAGCACTCCTCAGGATCTCATCCTTCCTTCCCACAGCAGCCCTCAGGCCACACCTCACCCTGCTGAGAATAACCTAGTTCACAGGGTTAGTTAGAATGCTGCAATCAGAAAATACAGCCCCCGAACCTCAGGCACCACTCCTCCCCCGCTCCTCCCTGATTTATTGGCAAACAGCCTGTAGGCAAGGGACCTCTGCCGTCCTCCCACCACCGAAACTGCCCCAACACACAGAATGCCCAGCCAGGCAATCTGCAGCCTTGGAATCGGCAGAAAGGGAGATAACAAAGCATCCAGCGCTGGCTGTTCCCAGCAAATCATCCAAGAGGATTTTTCTTTGTCACCATTTAATGAGACCCGTAAATCCAGTTCAAGGAAGTTGGGTGCCACAGGGTCCACACAACCTGCGGGGGACACGGAGCCTCCCTGGCTGGGCAGGGCCAAGCCCCTCAGACTGCACACACAAATATCATTTTGCTCTGACACACACACTGTGCTCCCGGGAAACCGCCGGGATAAAAACAATGGGTAAAATCTGCAGCTTCTTCTTCACAATGAAGTTCCCAGAGAAATCGGTGGGGCTTCTGCCTAAATGAGAGGCAAACCTCCTCTGTAATTTCAATGTAACCCTTCAGTATTACTCAGTAACCAGGTCTGCTAAAACTGCAAATGCTACCATCCAGTCTCTTGCTACCTTTGATACTAAAAGCAGCTTTTGTTCAGCTGGATTGTGGAAACATAGAAGCCGGCCAGCTCCTAATTTTTTGGGCCTTAGGAAACCAATGCAAGTCTTGTATATAAGGTTTGTGGACACAAGAGAGCGTATGCTGAACAGACACAAAGCTCTAATCACTTTCAGGAACTGAGAGAACAACAAAACCCCCTCAACTTCTTAGTTATAGTACATCACCTGAGAAATGCACCCACTATCTGAATTACCACTCTGCACCCACTACCACAACCATCTCAAGCTGAGCCCCACACTCTGGACCTATATGATAAAGTACATTTAAAGACTCTGATCCATAAGGATAATTTTCTAATGTAATGCAGTTTCCTACGACAATTTGATTAAGCTTAAACCCATGCCAACAGACAGGATATTAGTTGACAAGTAAATTTTTTTACTGGCAGTGATTGTTTTTCTACCTCTTATGATACCACACAGGCCATCCTCTTTGCAGGCAAGTATTGGCTTGGAAGACAGTCTACATAAAGTTACTACAAGCATGAAAACCCACCTGGCTTTTAAAGAATATCAAAGCGCATGTTTGCAGTGGTACATGAAAGTTCAGATCTGGCTCTTTACTAAGACCAGAGCCATTGCATAGGCAACAAACCTAAACTTGAACAGAGGCTTGTTTCCCCCAGGATACGCCCTTCCAGTTTCCTTGGAAATAGTACTGGTGGGCTCTGGAGGGAGCTGCATCCAGCCACAAGTAACCAAAATAAAAGAATCTACATAGGGAAGTCCATCAAGAAGGAAAAAGTGAGATTATGGCAATCATCACTCTTCCCTTTCCCCAAGAAATCCACCTTGTTCACTGCAAACATCCACTTGTAGATTAAACTGCAGGATTATGATTTATGGGGACTCATCACTCTGGCATAGGTACATACATAACACAGAGTTTACAATTAATGCCTCCCTCACAATTTGTCTTCAGTGCTTTTCTAGATTCAGGAAAGTCCTGGCTTCTGTTTCCTTCCATACCTTTTGCTCCAACTCTTTCAAACAACAAAAAGAGCCTGCTCTCCACACCTAGCTTACTCTGATGGGCTTGTCCCTTTCCTTAGCCCCAGCACCTGCCTCCAGCTAAACAAGGACAGGAGATCAAAGCACATGTCACCAGTCTGAGGCAGGAAGCACGCAGCAACCAAGGCCACTGTGCCACACACTGCAGCAGATGGAAGCAGGGTTCCTCAAAGAGCAGCTCTGTCCCCTAAGGCTGCCTCGACCCTGGGATGCCCATCTGTCCTTGGTGCCACCTGGAGAGACAGCTGTGAAAGGTCTCCTTCTAAAAGGAGTGGAGAGATTAAAGCAGTAAGTACCTAATTACTCCTCCTCTTTTTAAGGAATAAATTTAATTCTCTAGCAGATAGGAAGGACAACTTAAAACCAGTGTTCCCTAAAAGAAAATGCTGTGCAGTCTGGTCAAAAGTAGAAGGCAAAAGGTTTCAGGTTGTTGGAACAGATCTCCATTTACCAACACAAGCAGGATCATTCATTTCAGGTAAAAAGTGTGGGGAAATTACTTTCTAACAGCAGTTTCTTTTTTCTTCTCCTTTTTATCTCCAGCAGAATGGGCCTTTCTAAATATGGATATAAAATGATATAGAATATGATACCACTTAGCAAGATAGGACACTGTCTCCATACTCTGCCTCTCAGTTTCATATAGGTAAGTATAACATGACCTAATTTATAAGAGTAACTACAGTCAAAAAGCAAAAACTCATGTATTTGAGGAGGAGGAGCCTGCAAAATGAACAGATTTATCCCAAATACTTTCCTCTCTTTCCCTGTAAGGACAGAAAGTTGCTCCGCTCACAACCACATACATCCAGCTGGGGACTCCCACACACCCCAGTTTTGTTTTGTTCCAGCACTTTGTTGGGGAGAAGAAAAGATAGAATGCTTTGGGATGGGAAGCACATGAATAACACCATCTTCAAAATGAGCAGCAGATCTCTGTACCTCAACGATGCACTCATGTATCATTCAAAGAAATATTAACCCACACTTCCACATGACTTTAAAAATAGATTTCCAAAATAATTCCAGCTTTAGTAACTCCAGGTGCTAATGAACTTTCTAATAAGTATGGTGTTAACTACCATTTTTCCCATCAGATTAGACAAAGAAATTGCCCATGCAGCTATGAATTGATTTTCCTTTCGATGTAATTGCACCCCTCAATGATGAACCACAAAGGAGCATCATATTAAACAAAATCCATACTTGCTATAATTTCATGCCAACATTTTTTCCCTCAAAAACCAAGTGAAAATTGTAGGAAAAGCTGATCAAGCAGGACCCCTTTTAATGAATAGGCTTTCCTCTAGTGAGGGTCCAGGGGAAGCAAAGATCTTTTCAAGCTTGGATCAGCAGTGGCTGCCATCTTAAGATGAGAATTCCTGCCCTGGTATCAAGGGAGGAAGCTCAAAACTGTGAGTACCAAGTGTCAGCTCAAGTTCAAGTAGAAAGCAGCTACTGAAATACATTGTGGATCGTGCTGCAGAAGGGAAAGGTAGCTGTGTTTGAGCTATCAAATGTCATAAGCAGGATGAGCAGTTTTAAGAGGCTAGGGTGAGGAAAAGGGTCTCTCTTCCCCCTCACTCACCTCATGTGCCAATCTCTCAGATGTTCTGAGATTTCCTGATGCCCTCACCCTACCAAGGAGCTGCAGTGCAAAACATCACTACACTTGTGTGTCTTCCTCTCCTGGACTTGCTATTCTGTACCACCAACCAACTGTGCTTCTCATTCACTCCGCTTTAAGAATCTGTATGTCCACAAAATCCCACACAAACCAGTCTTGGTTTGCTCCAGCACTTTGTCAGGGAGCAGGAGGAAGAGTATGAGTCTGAGCTGGGAAGAAGGAGCTCCTCCAGTTCTTCAGTAATCAGAGATGCCACAGAGCTTACATGTTCCCAGCCCTGGGAAAGAAACAGGGGACAGGAAAGGAGAAAAAGTGCACAACACAGAGCAGGAGACAAGGCCAATTCCACGGAGTTTGTCTTATCACAACAATATCATCTAATATGTTATTATTTGGCATTGCCTAGTATCTTAGTACAGTAAAAATTGTAGGACTACTGCAGTACTGGAAAACTGTTCACTAGTATACCCTAAAAGCACTGATTCCAATCCCTGTCTGCTGTACCATGCACCCTGTAATGAAAGCACAACTAGGAGCCTTTGAGGACAGTATCTGAATGCTTGTGCTCATTAAGGCATCTTTGAGAGAACTGAGCACTCACTTTTACCCCAAACTGCACTTTATGAAAGTCTTTAATCCATATACTCAGTGTCAAGAAAACAAGCAACTTGCCATCACTATTAATAGCAGAATTACAGCAATATGTATGAATAAGAGATAATGAATTCCAGAGACATCAATCAGAATAATCCAGAGACATTTCCAAAGTGGAAAAACAGAACAGTACAGTGGGATTCATTCAAACATTCAACAACTTTCCTTGGGGAAGCTCTGAGGTATAAATGGTCCATGCATTTGAAATGATCTGTAAAATGCATACTGGAGGTTTGTTTCCTCTTTGCTCAAATTAGCTTTTATTCCTATGGAGTCCTACACAGCCCTGAGCAAGAACCAGGATCAGAGAAAAAGTGCAGGACTTGAAACAACCCTTTATCTCTACAGTCATCAGCACATCACATTTCTAGTGAAAATGATTTAGGGAGTTTCTAGTGAAAATGATAACGAAAAAGGTTCCTAGCAGTCACACATTGCTATCACAAAATCAAACATGATAAAACAGGTGCTGCAACCCACAAGTGATGAGAAAACAGATGAAGTGGGCAGGGATGACAAGGCTGGAAAAGCAGTGGCAGCCTCTGGCTGGGACTGAAGCACGCTGCTGGGATGGGTGTGCAGTCTGTCAGCTGGGAAAGGGGCTGTGTCAGAATAGGTGTGTTCTGGAAGGAGCATTCTAGAAAAAAAAATACTAAAGCTGTAAGAGCTCCTACACATGATGCTCAGGTTCATTAACTGGCCACCACTGATGAAATGGATAAAGGATGTAAGCCGTATGGTCATGAGCTTTTACTTACTCAGAAATATTCAGAAAACTAGCTTTTCATGCTCTTTTGTTTCCTTGAGGGCAGGGGCAAAGGTTGAAGAGCTGCATTCCTCAGTACTGAAAGCCTATACCATACAAGTACAAACTAAACTCTAGACCACATATAGGACAGCCTATACTAAATGCAAACAAAACTGAGCAGAAATGAGGAAAATGTACCAAAACTGAAGATAGCAGTCAAGTACCAGAATGTAAAAAGAATTCCTAGAAGACTAGGAAACTGAAAGTACACACAAGGATTAACTCCACACACAACATGTATCAGAAAGACAAAAACAGGTTAAAGGTTAAACATGCAAAACACAAGTTACTGCTAAGTCTGAGATGATACCATCAACCACCACCAGTGTGGATAACATTACGTTAACACTGGAAAGTTCAGCAGTCATTTAAGCCACCATCAATACATGGAAATCCTAAACAAAGCCATTCGTTTGCAACCAAACCGTAGAAATGTTATTTTTGTAATTGATGTAATCGCTATTATTTAAAACAAGTAATCAGTTTCAGTTTGGAGAAAATGTTTATGCAGCCTGCCACCCCTCCAAGGAAATAGTTGTTAAAGATTAATAATCATCTAAGGCTTACAGTGCTAGAAATATGCATGAGCCCATCCCCAAGGGAAAGATCCCCCCAGGATCCCCAGTGGGATCAGAACAACCACAATACCAGGAGGGGAGGAGAACAGCACAGCTGGGAATATCGAGAACAAAGGTTTAACAGAAATTATTAAAATTAAGCTTTTTAAAAGCTTCATAATATAAGTACTAGAGCACTGCATCCCTTCATATGAATAAAACTGTCTGTTCCAAATATGATATTTATGAATGAGGTTAGTCTACAAAGCGACAGGACTACAACATCAGATGGGCAAAATAAAACAGACCTCTTAATTCTGAAGTTGGTTATATTTCATAGGCTAAAGAGCAGGAGACTGGTTTATATTAGATCTAAGGTGATACAGATGCCAAACGACATTTTGGAGGCAGTGTGTAGCTGTAAGGAGATAACAGGAAAAGCAAACTGGACACCTCCACAGAAGATAATAACTATACATCTAAGCATCCAGAAAGCATTCTGATATTGTGGCAGACAGAATTAAAGCTGAACAATCTGAAACCTCAGAGGCAATCTAGCTTTGCTCAGCTCGTGGGAGTTTTCCCTTGTACCTAATGAACAGCCATAAAAATATTTTATGTTAGTTTTATGTAAATTCTTTTTACTCTTCCTCATTATTTTCTACATTTGTTAAAATTTATTTTTAATTAGTCACTACAAAAATACAAAACATAAACATGTTTCTATTGTTTTAACATGAAAATAAATAGCTGTCATTAGCAGTTCACAATGTATACCTACATTGACCTCATTTGCTTTGAAAAGAATAATCCTGACAAACAACTGTGAGTATTCGCTCACAATAATACAGATGTTGGTGACAAAGTACGTAAGTCTATGATAAAATAACCATGGGGAGTGACCCACTCGGACGTGACATGGAGTCACTCCCTTCTGTTAATAAAAGTTTGGCAACCACGTCACACGTCCTCCTGCTCCACTGGCTGCAGGGTCCTGCAAACAAAGTGACATCATCACCACCAGTCTCTGAGACAGAGTAATCTGTGACCTTGTAACTCTGATCTTGTGGATATTGGGAATGCCCTTGTTGCTTACCTGAACTAACACCTCCATCTCTGCTACTTTCTCATTAGAAAAAGCCATCACGTGAATAAAAAAAAGAGGAATGCATTTTCTTTGCGTAAAGATTTTTATGAAAGCATTTAAAATCAAAACAGTATCTTCAAGTAGCACATGGTTGAAAGAATCTAACAACAAAACAAATAACACTTGAGAACAACGATTTATTTTGAAGCCAAAAATTCTCTAGTAACTAGAAGAAGAGATAAGCATCTGCTTTAAACACATTCTATGCTAAGAAAAGGAAGACTTCTCTCGGTTTAGGTAGGTGTATTCAAACACCTGCATACCTCTGAAGTTATTAAAAATTACAATTTTAAAGGAAGCAAATAGAGGAACCCCTTAGGTTCTGGCTACACATTTGTGACACAAAGAGTTTGATGGCAAATACAGCATGGGGAATTCCTACCTGAGCTCTGCATTCCTGACTATGTGCCCTAGAACATTAGACCTTCTGGACCAACAAACATTTCTAGGATCTTGCTGTGACCCAGAACAGTTATCTAGTAACACTCAAATGTAACCTCCACAGCACAGGCCCGCAAACATCTGCATTAGCCCTGACCTGAATTGTTCCTCTCCTGAAGAGGAGAGTAGGGCAGGTAGAACTAGGTGAGGATACAACGTGACAACTTACTTAACACTTCCATCTTTCATCCTGTAAAACAAACACAGGAGAACCCCACCTGTATGCTGGCAGAAAAGAACATCTTCCAGCTGTTAAAGATAATTATTGTGAATGAGCAATAACTGTCCGTAGCATCCATCAAATTGTTTATGTATAAGGCAAGCCAATGACATAAATATCTTTATTTTTACCACATCCTTTAAATAATACAAGTAATTGTAAATTGACTTATTTACTTCTTTATATAATTGCTTCGCCAAAATTTGAAGCTATTTTAAAAATTCTATCCTCCTTACAATTTATACTTGTGGCTTGTTTTCATTATGGAAATATTTTTTGGCCAGGAAACCATATATAACATACATTAAAAACCTATTTAAACTAAACAGCCGTATAGGGACTTCTCCCTACCAAGAGCTGGACAATCTCCCAAGGAGTGACAGCCAGTTTTCTGTAACAATGTATATTCCTAACCCCATTCACTCACCACTCTCATCAAGTAACTCCTCCTCGTCATCCCCATCATTGTCCTCCTCCATCGCCTCCTCCTCATCTTCCTCCTCCTCCTCTTCCATATCCTCCTGCTCCAAGTCCGGGTCCAGGTCCGGATCACTCCCTGAGATTGACTCGTCTGACATGATTCCCAGTGGTGCTCCTTGTGCATTACCTGCTCATGTTCTACCGTGAGGCAGCCCTGGAAGGACACAAAAGAGGCACGTGAGCCCAGCAAATCCCAGCCTTACTGCACATCAAAAAACCAAACCAGCCTTTTAAATAACAGACTTAGAGATCAGACAAAGCACAAAATCCTGTGTAGAAAACAGATGCCACAAGAAATGGATCATAAGGATACAGAAATGCAAAATTAATAAATTATGTGAACAATTTTGGAACACTACCATCCAAACAGGAAGCACACAAAAAAGGATCAGTGTCAGCATCCCCTCTGGATACCTGTTACCCTGATCCCTGCAAACACCATTACAGTGTGCAGATGTGGCTCAGAGACAGAAACCCCCTCCTGCCTCAGCTATCCCCACTGCAAAGGTCACCTGACCCCTCACCACAGCCTTGCTGAACTCTCTGGTCCAGCCAAACAACAAAAACAGTGTTACCTTCATACTTCGGGCAGAAGACAACAAAGATACAGTTCTAAGGGTTGAACTCCCTTTGTAAAACAGGGCAGGAAGAAAAGTAAACACAGGAAGGATGGATCAGACAAAATTTGCATTTCCTTTCTCTCAAGGAGAGAAAGAAACTGGGGCTGGCTGTGCGTAACTTCTCTGTTACACCACTCCAGTGCATCAGAGCAGAAATTGTGGTAGAACACAAAAATAAAGACTGAAGAGAGGACCAGGGCAATCACAAAGTCACCAGTTTATCTGTTCAGATCATGCACTGTCACTTCTGGACAGCGATGGGTACTCCTGAGCACTCCTCTTCCACACACACAGAATGATCCTAAAGGAGCCGTGTAAGATGGATGAAAAGAAACACAACCAAGAAAAGAAAATAAAGAAGGCATCTTGATCTTAAGGAACATAAGCAAAGGATGTATTCAAAGATCAAGCTGCAGAAGAATTACTACCCACACATTCTCCAGAAAGCTTTAAAGAAAGATAAAGGAAACATTTCCTCATCACTCACTTCCCACTGCCCCTACTTATACCAAATTGTCACTGTAAACTATAAAATGTTTGAGAGAACTAATCTGCCACTTAAAAACAATGGAAAAAAACAACTAAACCCCAAACTTCTAAGCAGATAAGGCAGTCCAAGTATCTATAAACACTTCAAATTTCTTTTCATTTAACACTTAAATTTCATTTTAAGCTGTGTTTCAGCAGTTATCAGATTAACTCAGAAACCTGAAGGTTAAAGACAACATCCCTATAGCAGGGCTGAAAATCTAACTGTTGAGTATGCTGAATTATTACAGCTGAAGTCATCAGCTCCTGCTCTGCCCCTCTCAGCTCCTCAATAACGTTGAAGAGTGTCCGAAAGAAAGTAAACACAGGGAAGAGAAGGCTTTGTAGAGACTGGCTTTGGAACAGGAAGTCTTTCACCACTCGGTCCCAGGAGCACTTTACCACCAGGCAGAGACAACTGAAGTCCCTCCACTATTACATGTGTCACATAGAATAAGTTGGCTTAGTCAAGCAGATGGCAGAAAAGGCCAAAACCTGAATTAGCTCAAGTGGAACTGTGCCAGTTTACACAAGCCAAAGATATTAATTCAGCTTCTGCGGTCTGCTGGTAGGCAGGTACAAGCCCGGTTGTTGTCAGGCTGCTGCAACACGGTCACCTCCAGCATCCCTTGCTTTCTGATGCCTGGCGACTTCAGTCGAAGGCTGCATACACAAAGCTGTCTATTATCAGAAGTTGTTCCTAACAAATGTGCTAAAGCCTATGTGTATTTCAAAACAGCGGCTTACTTTTTCTTTTACAAAGAACCAACCAACCAAAGAAACACAAACACTGCTAGTATGGCAGGAATGAACTCTCCTCTACAAACAGCAAAAGCAGAAGTGCTGTAATGTCACATTAAAGCTCCAGGCCAAAGAATGACACATAATACAGTTTCTCCCATCAGGATCCTCCTGTGTGTCATCCTCTCATGTTCCGTCATCTGTCCCAGAGCCTTAAAATAAAGAAACCCAAATCAAAACACAATACATTCTCTGAAAATTATTTAAAGGCAAGATATGGGTCTCTGTATTTCTATAGATAAAATCAAACCCAGTGGAGAGCAGCTCTCCCTCAGACTGGAGCACAAAAGGGCTCGAATCTAAGCTTCATTTTTGTTTAGCAGTGTGCACGCGTTCTGTGTAAGCCAACTCCTGACACCCGCTCGGCAGCCCCGGCCATATGCAGGAGAGTTAAACAGAAGCTTTTGAAAAGGCTTAATTAAACCTTGCAGAGCTGGGTGAAACAAAGACGGTTAACTCCTCTGTGCCTACTGTCGCGCTGCCGTTTCTGCCCGTCTCTTCCCTCCGTCGCGCTGGGCTCGCTGCCGCTGCCCGAGCCGGGTCCCGGGAGGGCTCCCACCCTGCCTGCTGGCAGCGGGAGCGGGCAGCAGGTACGCGGTGCACAGCCCAGAGCCTGCCCTCGTTTCTCACACCGATCTGACCCAGTTCGGAGCCTCCCACCAAGGGGAATTACACAACAAGGCCAGATTGTGGCTGCCGCTACTGTTTTATGGCTGAGTTATTCCAACCTGCCCCATCTCCTGCCTTTGCACACGCAGGCACACGGTGCTCAGTGTTTAATCGCTGGAGGAAGGGCACTTTGCGAGAGATAAACCGATCACCTGCCACTGCGCTCTTCCCAGTCCCGCCCTGGATCGGCCGGGAGCCGGCCCCGAGCGGGATGTGTGCCTCCCGAGGGTTACAGCCCCAAGAAATCCAAATCAAACCCTCTGCACCGTCCTTACAGCCAGCCAGCCTTCCAGCACAGTGTCTCAACAGTGGTGAGGCTGCTGAGAAACCGGGCTGGGATATTAGGGGGAAACACTTGGAAAAATTCCTCTTGCTTACTCAGGGAGGAAAAAAGAGCTGTCATGTTTATCCTACCCAGAAGTTAAACCCTGCAATCAACTGCACATCAAATTAACATCCAAGACAGCCTCTCTCATGTATTATGTCCCGTCTTTCAACAAAGATAAAAATAGTTCTGAAGTTTTTTGGGCTTTGCTTTTTTAAGGTAGAACACTTCAGATAGTAAGTAAATGCCATGTGCTGATGAATGCCTCCTCCTCAAGCCTGCACAGAAAGGAGGCCCACTTCTAGATGAGGAAACCTTGAGAATTTGGACGCATTTCTGTTGTCCTCATGTTTTTCTTTCACTCTGCAAAGCTTTAAAATCACTTCTCACATATGAAGTTGAGAGAGAAATGTGAAAGCAACTTTTGCCCTTCTACACAATAGTTGTTCACAGCAGGGTTGTGTATGCCATGAGCCAAACTCTTAGGTGAAGCAGCAATCATCAGGGGAATGGGGACTTAAGGTACATCACTTTCATCAGAGGATCCACTAGCCCTGTAAATACTAACCCATTATTTAATTAACTATTACAAATACCATTGATTAAAAAGCAAGGATGCAGGACAAGGAAGAATGGAGTCCTCCCCCACTTGAGGAGAAGGAGCAAGGCTCCCCTGTACCTATAGAACGCCACAAAAGCCAAAGTGACTTTACAGAAGCTTTGCCCACTACAACAAATGTAGAGTAATGTGTAAAGTGATTTAGGCACAGTACATGCTCATTCCTGAGTACACAATCATCCCATACAAATCCCTTCAGAAAGGGCAGGTTTAACACTAATGCTGCTCCAGTGCTGAACAGTAAAGAGGATTCCATCACCTCTCCAACCTCCAGCCAAGCCCAATATCTGGGACTCATCAAGATTTGTCCCTTAAAGCCTGTTTTATAACCAAGACTTCACACTGGCCATTGTGGTGCCTGGCGATAGAAACAGGATCAAGCACCCTGGCAAATCACAAGAGGATTTGCACAGACAGTTTAATAAAAACAGGTATTTCTAAGTCTGTACTGCATAACGCTCTTCAGTGTCTGTTATACAGCCATGTTTTATGACAATAATAATCTCCTTTTATGTTTTTCTTTTTTGTTTGTCAGCAAAAGAGTAAAATGGTTGGTTGGGGCCATAAGATTCTTAATACACTCACTCAAGCTCACACACAAACACGCCACACTGGATGTGTACAAAGGTAACTGCTGGTTCCTCAGGGAATATCTCATTGTGTGTTAGACCACCACTAGCACCATTTTGGTACCTCACAGGCAGCCTTCAGTATCCAGCAGAACATTACTATAAAGCACACAATTGCACGAGTAAAGGAACTATGAGCTTAAGCTTCTCTATGACAAAAAGTCATGTAACAGTTTGCAAGCGATAACTTGCAATGTTATTGCGAAATAACAATTAATATTTCTCTGTTTCACTTAAAAATCTAGTAAGAAATAAACCTGAGATCAGTGGTTTTAAAGAGTTTGATTCTAACAAACACTAGAATTTCTCTAATTTTTACTATGCAACATATTAGCACCTCTATTAAATTATCATATAAAAAATAGTGTCAGGGGGAATCACATAAAAGGATAAATATTTCTTCAGAAAGGAGCCAACAGTTTTACTATAACAGTCCAGCAGACCCCTATATGCTTTAAACAAAGCAAAGAAGTGTTTACTGAAACATCAAAAGGAGCTTATTCTCCCCAAACTGCATTTAAAGCCATCCTTAACTGATTACTTCATGATTTAAATCCCTTCTTCCTTTGCAGCCTGAGACTGTTGAGACTCCAGCTATGCAGTTTCTCTGCTGTCACTCACAGCTAACTGGTGGCCACATGCTGCTGGCTGGGAAGGGAGAAAACAATTCTCCTTCATTTCATCTTGTTCAAATCACAAACAAACTAAGTGCCATTGATCCTCTCTAACTGATGTGTTCTCCACAGGAATAATAAACTGAAGGAAAAAGAAGCAGCCTGTGAAATCATAAATTGGGGAGCATCTGCTTGACCTGGACCGCCCTTCCGAGGAAAGCAAGTGTACCTCTCCCCACTCCACATAAATATTGGACAATGGATCTAGTCTCCACCCATACTGGATGTGAGTATTAAGGAGCCCACTGTGATTTGTGGGCAACAGGAACTGAGAGAAAAAAATAACAGACTGCTCTTAGAAACACATCCATATATCAGTTTTGAGAGAGTTGCAGGACCTGCTCTTTTATTCCCTTCAGGCTAATGACTTCCCTCCTAAAAGGCACACAAAACTAAAACCAGCCTGAAACTGGTTGTTCCCTGACAACATAAACAACAAAAGCTGCTGCAAGAAAGGGTGGGAGAAATAAAAAAATAAAAAATAAATAAAAAAAAACCAAACACACACCAAAAAATGACAAAATCAACCCATAAAGAGAGAAAAGGGAGAGCTAATCCTTCCCCTCTGCTGACATGACAGTGCTGGCACTGAGAATGTGACAATGAACATTACATAAGGCCTGGCTCCCACTGTGATACGAACAAAAAGAGCCAGCGTGAGTCAATGGCAGCATCTGCAGCTCCTTACACAACCTGAGCATCCATCACCTGCTGTGGGAGCCGCCCACCAGCCACAGGGCCCTTCTCTCCTGCAGACCAGGAGGGATGCAGGAACACCTTACTGCTGGCAGTGGCAACGTTTTGTAACCCTTAAAGAAAACCTGAGCTCTCCATAAGATGCCAGACTTCAGGAGGTTCTTCACCTCTGGACACAGCCAGCAGAAATGGGCAAATGCTCTTGTGTTTGTATTTATGTATGTATATATACATATGTACATAATTATTTGCCTAATCACTGACACGTTGCTTCTAAAAGCAATTTTGTTTTATCATATTAAAGCAGACAGTGACTTCCTGTAAGTCAGCTCTCACCCTTCAAATACTCAAAATGTCCTCACCAGTGAACCACCACAGAAGAGCAGTTTGTTTTTTTACTGCATAAAAGTTCAGGCTACCTGAGGTAAGAAGCATGTGATCAGTTTTGCTTCCAGTAATTACTGACATATGGACTAACACCATCACAAAATAACAAAAAATTTCTCTTACTTCACAGAATCTCCATCAAACTTTTTAGCTTTGTCAAATTCTATACAAATGGCACTTGCATTACTTGCTAAAAGGAAACTTTCCTTCCCTCATCACTATTCCTTTCAAAGCAAACAGCATTTCAAGATAAAAGCCACTTTTGAGTATGTTTTTGCATGTTTTGCCCATGCTGCTACAGCTATAGAAAAAACAACCAAGACCTGTGTAAGGAATAAAATCCTGAGAAAATATTTCAAGTGACAGGGAAAACTCAACAGCAGGGCACAGTGCGTCAGGATTCCAACTTACATTCAATACATTTCATACAGCAAATTAATTTGGGAAAGACCAGCCTACCTTGCATTAACGATAACCATTCTCAAATTCCAAAAGATAAGTTTGAAAAGTCAGCTCATGGCAGAGGTGTGCCAAGACTTCACTTCATGAACACCCAAACTATGTCGAGATGTGAGCCAATTCCCAAGCAGGAAAGACAGAGATAACTGGAAGATCCCTCTGGAATTTAAGCTCTCGTCATACATAGGTGCCAGAGAAGTTATGTAATAAATCAAGACTAAATTACATAAACAGAAGCAGTGGAACGGAGAGGAGCGAAAAGGCACGGAGCTATTCCCCTCTCAAGGAAAGATCAGTCACTGTCACTCTTTGAAGACAAGCTGTGGCTTTGGTCATTGAGATATGTTAACATTATGGCTTACCTCTTTGAAGGGTATCCCTCAGAAACAGACTGGGATTGCTCATTAACAATGTTTTCATCTTTCAGGATGAGGAAAATCGCAAGTTTTCCAAATGTTAAAATTCTAATTTTATCCTATTTTCTCAGTATCACCCCATCCACACACTCTTCTCTCTTTGCCTCCCAGAGAAGCACATTTCCTTACAGGGGAATGATTCACTGCCTTCAGCTGTGTCCCTGCTCAGGAAAGGAGCTTTCCCATCAGCAGCAGTGCAGGGCAGCCCACCATCCCCTGTGAGACAGCCGCCAGTCACATCGCATGCTGGCATCACAAAGCAAACACAACTTAACTCTGCCTTGGGTCACGGATCTGCATTTCAGTACAAAGATCACAGAGGTCTGGGAGCTTGCCTTCAGTGCCTCATCCTTCTCCCTCTTCGAAACCAGACTTAAAATCTGAGGTTCTGATTTATGTAGTTTGCAGAAAAAAGAAGAATTCCACAAGGGTTTGTTCCTCTTTATTCCCTACCCCACCTCCAGCAATGATAATTACACCAGGGATGAGAAAGTATTACTTATGCCACCTACAGTTTACCAAAGAAATTTGAGCAAAAACAAGAAAGAGGAAAACCAAAAAATCCTGAAGTAGGAGAAAATGGAAACAAACACTTTTGAACTCATGTGATATGACAATTAGCATATGTTAGACCCAATTTGCTGCCAAGCAATCAGACATTAAACTAATTTTTATTGGATTCCAATATAGATTAAAAATCCATTAAAGGATTAAAAACTGCCATAAATTTCTTTCAGAGTCATTCCCTCACTGCAACATTGCATAGTGCTGGAAAAACTTCATGTTTAAGTGCCACTTTTCTGCCAGTTTTGAGAACAAAGTAACCAAAACCTGCTGTTTTTTGCCTTTCCCACTAAACAGGTCGAAAATGAAACACACTGATCCTTATCTATCCTGCACAAATACATCTGCTTTGCTAACACTGACTATTGACACTATAGGCAGCTCACATGGAAAGCAAATGGATGAAAGAGCCTCCTGTGGTTCTGTCCTTAGCAATGGAAGCGCCACTTTGGTTGTGCTTTGCTGGCTGAAAACTTCCCAATGGTTTGGACAGGCCTGAAAGGGAAAAGAATGCAGCTTACTGCCTCTCCCCACAGAGCACAACTAACCCAACACACTGCTGAAGGGGATCGTTTGGATACACATAAAAATTATTCCAATGGAGATAATAATATTTAATTCACAAAAGAAACAGAGCTATGAGTCCCATGATATGCAAATTATATGTTTAGCTTTTAAAATTCTGAGTATACGACTCTACATACTGGAGTTTACTTCCAAAAGAGCTTTAAAAGCAGCACAATGCAAGTTGGGCTAAGGAGACACACAAATATTAGCAGGAAGATAATATATCCTGAGGGACACCATACGCTTTCAGTAAACATATCCAACTGTCCTGTCCCAATTTATGCTAAACATAATAATGATATTAATTACCAACCAGCACAAGCATACCCAGCGTTAAGCCAAGAAGGAGCAACTGAAAAAGGACATATTAACAAATTACTGTCAAACACTGTATGACAAATAAGCACCACAACAATCATCCAGAGAAGTAGCTGCTGGCTACCAAACATAGCTCTTTTAGAGTTAAAATGTCACTACCTCCCAAGTGTATAAATTCACTTTACCTTTGTAAACACTTAGAAATGTCTTTTGCGGTACTTGTTCTTACCAAACGCACAATACTGTATATTCATACCCACACAGAATCCAAAATGTTACATTTCCAAGATTCAGAAGCAGAATGACAAAGAGCATTCGGCTGTGATCTTCAAAAAACCCACAACCTTCTGGGTATTCTTTCTCTGAAAGTTAAGAGCAAGTCTCAGTCAAGTGCTTTTCCCCAATGACCACTTTTTCTATCAAAGCTCATTTAGCGTTTGCAAATACTGCCTGACTGGCAGCCATGCCCAGTGAGCAAGAACAGAAGGAACAGCAGGAAAGCCAGGTCTTCTCGTGTCCTCTTGACTTGTTACCATCCCAAGTGAAGGCAACCATATGTCACAAGAAGTCAACATCGCTACACTCAGATGCTGTTATCTCCCCAAATACAACAGGAATGGAATGTCTTGCCTCACCACTAATCTCCCCTCCTTTTCAATTATTAGTTAGATTATTGAATTATTGGTCTTGAATCATAGAACTGTTTGAGTTGGAAAAGAGCTCCAAGATCCTAGAGTCCAACCACTAACCCAGCATCATGAAGTTCACCACTAAACCAGGTCTCCAGGTGCCACATTGGCACATCTTTTAAATCCCTCCAGGGCTGATGACTTCACCACTTCCCTAAACAGCCTGTTCTGAAGCTTGACAACCCTTTCAATGAAGAAATCTTGCCTAATATCCAATCTAAACCTCCCTGGCACAACCTGAGACCATTTTCTCTTATCCTGTTGCTTGCTCCTTGAGCAAAGAGACCAACCCCCACCTGGCTACAACCTCCTTTCAGGGAATTGCACAGGGCAACAAGGTCCCTCCTGAGCCTCCTTTTCTCCAGGCTGAGGCCCCCTGCTCCCTCAGCTGCTCCTCATCTGACTTGTGCTCCAGACCCTTCCCCTGCTCTGTTCCCTTCCCTGGAGAAGCTCCAGCATCTCAATGTTTTTCTTGTTGTGAGGAGCCCAAAACTCAGTCCAGGATCTGAGGTGGCTCACCAGTGCCCAGCACAGGGGACAGTCAGTGCCGTGGTCCTGCTGGTCACAGCACTGCTGGTACAAGCCAGGTGCCATTGACCTCCTTGGCCACCTGGGCTCACATTCAGCCACTGCTGACCAGCGCCCCAGGTCCTTCCTGCTGGGCAGCTTTCCAGACACTCTGCCCCAGCCTGTACTGCTGCAGGCGGTTGTTGAGGCCTTCCTGCCCTCCAGGAGATCAACGCTCCTGCCCAACCTGGTGTCACCTGCAAACTTACTGAGGGTGCCCTGGATACCCTCATCCAAGTACTGATAAAATTAAATAGGTGTGGCCCCAATACCAAACTCCAGGGAACCCCACTAGTGCCCAGCTGGATGTGGCACCATTCTCCACCACACTGGGCTTGGCCAGTTTTTTTGCCCAGTCCTTTAACTGAACTCACTCATTTATCTAATCGTAGGAATTCTTGATTATTATTGATTTGAGCTCAAATAGAAAATTTTGTAGCAACTACAACTCTTATTTTGATGGGAGACTTTGGGTACAGTTAACAGCATTCTTTAACAGAGAAAACTAATTATATTGCTCTTCCAAAGGAGATTTACTGGCAATGTTGTACAATCTCATTCAACTTCATTCATAGCTGTCCCCTTGCTAGGAATGAAGGAGGCAAATGATAAAAGTTAAAGACACTCTCATCACAGTGAAGGGATATATACTCACAAAGAGGTTCCACACTAGCACAGAGTATCTCATTCTGTTAAAATAAGCATTTCACTGACCAGAAGTATTGATTTAATTGAAATATAAGATCTCCTCTCTTGCTTTTTGTGAGTATGGTAAGTACAGGAGGAAGGAAAAGGCACCTCTAAACAATTTTTTGTAAGGGAGGGAAAAAAAAGCATTTTCCTACAGAGTGTGTATGACTAAGCAGATCACCCACTTCTCCAGTGTTCTCTGCTCATTATCTGGGTCTTACTTCTCTCAAGCAGTTAACTAGTGTCATTATAAAATAAACAAATTCAGATCACAGACCTGAACTACTCTCACTCATTGGAGAACAGGATGTGAAGTTACAGTTGACAGAAACTTAAAAATGCTGGCTAGGGTGAATCTTTCTTACTATGTATTGTCCCTAATTAAGAGCTCCA
>WAAG01013841.1:120962-131905 GCA_013390105.1 Tichodroma muraria | reverse complement strand
AAAAAAAAAAGGCTTCCCCAGGAAATTCTTCTCCAGAGATAACAGGACCACATACCAAGACTGAGGGAAAAATCAGGGAAAAAAAATCTCTTCTGGGATAAGTTTTTCCCCAAATATTTGATCTCAAATGTACTCATTCAATTCCAAATCTTCTCTATTCCATGCAACAATCACCTTGACACCCAGTTTTCAAGGCAACTGTTGCTCCCTATTTAGAGCCTGCATTACACTTCATGCGCTAAGCACAAAAAGGCATTGGTCTTGTAAGGTTTATTTCTTGGTCTTGTTCCCCAAATTCCTTGACACCTATGGACAAGTAACTTAAAATCCAACTGATGTCACCACTCCTACAACTTCTCGATTTAAGAAAATATTCTTTGTTCCTGCTGTCTCCTCCACCCCAACATCCCCTACAAAAGCAAGCTGATTTTTCTTACTTCCTATGCCCGGAAGCTTGTGTTTGGTTGCTGAGGTGCAATCCATAACCCAGGCACTTTTTTTAAGGAAGGAATATACAGCTCTTGCACTACTTCAGGAAAGGAGAAGCTACAGCCAGCTACCTTTTCATACAAATGTTAAGTAGCAATGCTGCAAGAGTAATCAAACCTCTGGACAGTTACATTACACTGGGAATGCTGTTCCTTTTGCCTCCATCAGTGAGTGACGCAAATAATAAATGCAAAGACCGAATAAAAGAGTGCACTAAACAGAAAATGGCAACCAAGCCCTGATGCTAAACCCACCAATTAGAGAGACAGAGACGTGCCTTGACACTGACAGAGAGTTTTCAGATTTCACAGGCACCAAAAGGGTAATAAACATTTGGCCTTGATTAAATTACCCATTTTCCCTCTTGCTGACTGCAGCCTCCCAGGCCTCGGACACATTTTCTGCAGCAGCTGCTCTTTTCCCAGCTCACACTCTGCTCCAACACCGTGCCAGCACAACCCCCTGCGTGGCTGGACAGCAATCTGATTCAGCTGAATGTTGCAACTGAATTAGCTGGGGTGGACAATACCTTAGCCCAGGTAGCTTGTGTAGAAACCATAAACCTGAGATGGTGGGAGTCGGTGTACTGAAAGGGTGCTAATGGGATCATTCCAAAATAGGCCATGTTTCTGGTTCTAGTTCTCCGTGTGTTCGGGACCTTTGACATTTAAGGTCATGGCCCTGTCCTGGGTTCAAGACTGGACCCTTGCCCTCAGGTAAACGTATATATTGTTACTTTAGCCACACCCCTGCATCTTAGGATGCTGTCCTTGGGACCATGTGGTCCCTGTGTTTGTTATTTTACCATCATTAAAGTTCTGGTTTTGGGCACTCCATCATACCCATCCCTACATATTTATTTTGCCACACTTCGCCGTGGCCAGATTGGAATTGAGATCGCAGGGCCGTTACTGTGATAGCTGAAAACCTACCTGGAAGCAAAATTCAGTTCCCAAATGTGATTTACCACAAAGTAGCATGAACAGCTGTGCGGGCACAAAGGGGAAAAAAAAAACAGTGAGAGGGTGAGACCATGCAGCCCTGGGTATGGGCTGATCTTGCTTTTGCCAAGGCCATACCCTAAGCAGTCAGATACTGCAGGGGACAGACAGCATTACTAATTGAGAAAGTGACAAAGCTTCCTTGCCTTCAAAACTCCAGCCCAAAGGATGGTGCTTGTAGCCAAGGTGAGATAATCTTCTCAATTGTCTCTTTCTTTGAATAGTCATGGCATCACTATGTGGTTTGCGTAAACTGGTTCTAAACTTCATTTTGCTGGACTTTTTCAATTGAAAAAAAAAAACAATGCAATTGCTACTCAAAGCACAGAAGTATCACAAATTATATCACGAAGTCAGACATCTTCACTGTGCACATCCCTCTCCCCACAGCAGTTTAAATACTCTTAAACTACACAAAGATCAAAGCAAAATACACCTCTTCATGTAAGTCCTTAGCATGTGGCACCTTTAGTGAGAGCCTCTGTAAACCTTCCAATTACAGGTGGGCACCAGGAAAGGCAGGATAAGGCTCTGTTCTAGGGAACAGGAAAATAAACTGTCCCAGCCTTGAGACACTGGTAACCTGCACTGACAGAAATTTCTCTGGGTCAGGGAATGTCCTCTCATAAAGGCACTCAGGGAGACTTGTTAAAGGAACACCTCTATAGGGTGACAAAGGGAAGTGATGCAATCTGTACCATGAGAATAAATGGGTAATTTCTTTAACCTCATGAGAGGAATGTACTTTGTCATGATGACCTCCCCCCGAAATCAAGGGCTGATTTTTAGTACTTGAATAAGAGAATCATTTTCTTTAGTCCTCTGTCTTTCTTCATTTTCTTGTTGTATCTTATTGTGTCTGGGATAAGTAGATATTCCTGGGCTGTCCTAGACCATAGACCTTTCCTCAAAATGCAACCAAGAGCCACTGTGGGGATCTGGCCATAAATACATACTGGTGTATGCAGCCTCTCATGCACATCCCCTGTGTTTGCTTTGGGTTTGTTTCACTCAACACTCGAACTTCACCCAAACTGTTCAAGGAGGCATAAACACCCTTGGCATGAGGTCATAAAAGTCTTCTCTCATCCTTTCTTCTCACAAGAATGAAGTTGCTACTCCAGAGACCACTGCTCTTGGTCTCAATTCTCTGACCCAGGCCACAGGTAAACTTTTTCACATTCTATAGCTTATACTAAATAATGTCACAGCCAAGCATAGATAAAAGTGAGAAGAGACAGGTCCCCAACAATCATGAAAAAGATACCTGTCTGATACAGGATACAGCAGGAGTTCCAGAACATTGAAACCAAATGAAATAAAAAAAAACCCAAAATCTTTATCTTCTGAATCCTACAATCTCCTCCAATCCCCAAAATCTTGTACAGACTCCCAGACAATTAAATCTGTTCACCTTCAATCTTCCCTGCCATAAAGCAACTGCAAAGAGAATTCAGCAGATCATCGCAGGGAGGGAGGGAAGGTAAAGAAACTGTTTACTTATAACCACTTCTGTCTCTTTTCACTGCCTTCTCTTTGTCAGCAAAATGGGTCAGACAAGATAACAGAAAGGAGAGCAAGAGATGCAGAGGAGACACGTGCCCTCCAAGCTGCAAGGAAATTGAAAGATAAACAACTTCCCTCCACAGAAGGATTTACCTCTAAGTCGTCCTGCACAGGCCAGCCCAGGAGTGCAAAAAAAAGAATACAAGACCTTGCCAAAATAATAAAATGAGTCTTAAAATGAGTCTTAGAGGGGAAAAGGTAACACTTGTCTGGAAAATCCTCCAAGGAGGTAACTTCTTTCAGCAGGACAACCTCTTTCAGTGATAAAAGAAGTCACTTCTTATAGTGCTGACCCTTCTCCAAACCCAGAGGTCCCAATCAGACAGATCATATCTGATGCTTGCTGGAACATCCTTTCTGCACAAGAGCTGTCAGTCTAGGCACACATTCCCTCTCGAAGCCGAGGGAGTGCCTGGGGAAAGGCCATCCAGGACAATCTGCCATGAGCAGAGCATCCAGCTCCTGCATTTCCCATGGCCCTTCCTCTGACACATGACTGGGCACGCACCTGTCCTGTGATGGGGAAAAGATCAGGATGTCTGGAAAGGTGCCCACCAGGCACAAGCTGCTGTCACAGCCAGACTAGTTTCTATTGTACTTACAGAAGGATTTAGGAAAACATCCCAAACCAATTTTCCACAGAGAACCCACAGACAACCAGTAATCTCCCTAATGGCCAAGGCAGGAGAAGATCCATAGTTTTTCTTCTGTCTACATCCTTCACGGCTTTGGCAGACAGAACACAACAGAAACCACTCCTCTAATGTCCTCTGATGGACAAGGGACACACTGACACCATACTAGCAGAGACACACAAGGCACAACATCCTTATGCAACCACACTCAGCTACTGCTGCCAGCAAGAGCACATGAAATTTCTCCCCCCAACAAAAAAGCAATTTCTACAGAAGGTAAAGACCACTCACTATTGGAGTAAACATCTTCAGAGCATATTATCAGATTTTTTTGAGGAAAAACACTGGGGAAGATATTCCAACTTCTTCAGGAAATGAAACAGCCACCCCTGTTCTTCCTCATATAGCCCCTTCCTTTCCCCATCACCAAAAATGACAGTGCTTCCCCAAAAAAAAAAGATCACAAATATTTGATTTCATTTAAGTACGTGGTGCATACAAGCACATTGATTCCCTCAAGAGAAAATGTACACTTAACAGATTTAAAGGTGTGCTGTAAGAGAACAACTACCAGCACCAGATTCTTTGACTGACTCTAGCATGCACAGGAGGAGTCTGAACACAACTGGGTGAGATCTGTTTAGCAAGTGCCAGTGCCCCTGCACTTGTATGCTGGCAGGTACACTCGTACATTTACAGTGCATTTCATCACCCCTACCTTCCAAAGGATATTCCATCCTGACTTGATGACTCCAAGAGATGGAGACATCCTAATTTTCCTTAATATTTACAAGCATCTTCCTAATGTCTTTAGTGGTTGATCACATTCACTGTTAACAATCTGTGCCTTTTTCTTAATTTGAAATAATCTTTTTAACTTCCAGGCACTGGCTGCTATTGCATCTTGTACCACCACATTAAAGAGCCCTTTGGTACACAGCCTATTCTGCCCAAAGAAAATTGAAAAACTTTGAAATACCTTGTGATAAGCTAAACCAACTGAGCAGCTCAAGAAAAAGTTTTACAATTAACAGTTTAATCCCTCAAATAACATTGAACACTACATCTTTCTTGCCTTTGAACATCTCTTTAAAAACACCAACATTAAGCCTTGTTAAAATACTCCGCAACTGATTTCACCTCTCTGTCCTTATTCAGTATTTCCTGTTATTATGAATGTACATCGGTATTAAAAAAAATTAAATTAGCTTATTTTAAGCTCTGAGGACTCATTGCCATATATCTGCTCTGCTGCTGCCATCCTTTCCAAGGTCACTGGCTTCTGGAAGCACAATTCTGTATTCTAAACCTACAGCCTCCAGTCTTTCCCATAACACGCATAACATGCTCCAGGTCTATAAAAACATTTGGCCATATTAAACGCAGTTACCCAAACAATTCAGGGACACCGTACAGCTGCTGTTCCTTCTTCATGCTTCACCACTCAGGCACAACCTTTACATAATCCACAAATCTGAACAGCTCTAATTTCATGTTTTCTTCCAGGCCACTGACAAAAATACTACAAAGCTCTGGACCTACTACAAATCCCTGAAAAAATCCTCCATTCATATTCTATTTTCCACATCTACTGCTTTTAATCCAGTTGTTGACTCACAGATCATACATGAAACTGTATCTGTTGAACAAGATTCACTTTTCAACACCCTCACTGACTGAAGCAGTCATGGGAATACAATTAACCACACAAATCCCATTTGTAAGTATGTGTTTGATACAAGAGATTTAATTAGAATTTTTTGATCTTCCAGAGCACTGCTACTCCCCAGCCATGTAACAGTCTCTTTTGCTTCACTAACTTTGAGTAAATCCCACCAGCAGTCCTCCTCAATCAATTCCTTTTTGAGCAACATTCCATTTTCCATGTTGACTCAGCAGGCAGTTGGAGCACCTGTGCTCCACTATCCACTCCCAGGTTTTGACAAGTCCACAGATTTTTATTTGGTTTGGGGTTTGTTTGGTTGTTGTATCAGCAACAAACAGAGCAATTCACATAAGATGAATACATTTTAACAACCTATTTATTCTGGATTCAACAACTCCAAATATAGTAATCCACACTCCACTGATGCTGATGTTCTGGGTAAGACTTGAGAAATTGAAGAAAATCCTTGGTGAATTACCACGTCTCTAAAATGTCATTTCCACAGTTCTGTTGGGCTAGAAAAGTTCTCTTCACAAGAATTTTAGATAAAAATTTTCACTGTGAAGAGAAGAAAGTACAAGTCAAAATTATGTTACTTCCACCGTGTTTCAATTACTTTCTATCCTATGTTTGCCCTACAAACTCTTTGTACCTGACCAGCCAGGTTCTGCACTTTCTGTTGGTCGGTTCTGCCCTTGCACAGCTCCACTTCTTTGTTACTTAGATCAAGCTGGTTTGCCACAGAGAATACCAAAGTTTTCTGCCAAATCACTACAAAACCCCTTTAATTGCTTTTATAAGTTTTGTGCCTCTTATACAAAGCATGCTGTTTTGCACTTGACTCCACCAAAGTCCTCCTGGTTCAGTGTAAGTTGCAATGTATTTATTTGTAAGCCAAGAAAGCACATGGGTATGTTGAGCTTTTCCACCTTTGGTTTTCTACCTATCTGCCATCAAATGTCCACCAGCATAGAAACAGTTACAGTGGCAGAAGAGAAATTTTGTTAATATGCTTAATTCTTGTCTAGCTCCTACCAGCACCATTGTGCATGCATGTGTAGAGGAGAAGGAGGAGAGAGTAATTTAAGCTTTACCAGCGAGAAGCTAGTTCATCTCATCAACTCTCCTCTGCTTCAAATAAGAGTCCAAGAAGCAAATGGTAACTGCACTTTGCACCTCTTAGGATTTAGGGCAGTAGCAGAGGGCACTGTTTGTATGGTTTGAATGCTGCACTCCGTGTTTACGCCACAAGCCGCACTGATGGCATCTAACAGATTTCTTCAGCCTGGTTTCAAAGCAACTGGCTAAGTCTTCCCCTAAAGATTTCTGCATCTTTGAATGACATCTTCAGTCATGAAGTTATTCAGCACTTTTCCTCAGCACAGGATCAATACTTCCTCCAGACAAGTGCCTACCAGCATTTACATCTTTTCCAATGCTTGAATAATGGACTGTCACTAATACCAAACTTGGATCACTCTTCCTTTCTTTGTTTGTGCATTTCAACCTGCAGATACACTCTCAGAACAGCAGCTTTGGGACAAGCTGACAGGCCACCCCAGAGGGCTTCAAATCACTGCTCCTACCTGCAGGTTTTAGAGCGTGCTGAAAATGCCGCCATGAGGTCTAAGTGATGGATGTAACACTACAAGTGAGTCACAGATACCTTTGAAATGCCACAAGATTTTTGGAGGTGTCAGACTGACCCCAACTCCAGCATTACTGGTGAGTAAGAGCATGATTTCAATTACTACAGCTGCTCATTGCAATAGCAGTGAATCAGCCTTGCTCACAGGACTGCACAGAAATTCTGCTACTCCACATCAGCCACAAATTGAGTCAATGGTCAGAATGGTATATCTGACCTTTAAGAATTTCTGAAAAGCTATTTTCTATACCTTGAGATATTTTTCAAAGTAACAAATTTTATTGATACTCTTATGCAGTTTTATATCTGCATGAATAAAAGCAATATATACTTTTTCACCTTTTTTTCCTTCTCAAAACTTGTTTCAACTTCAGATACACCAATTTTGTCAGCAAATGTGGAGTTGGCATTTGCTGGTTATCAAATACAAAATACTGATCAATAACTCACTTTTACTTAGAATGTCACGCAACTCGCAAGCTGGTTTTTAAAAATGATGACTTAAAAAAAACCAAACAACAAAACAATACCACCATATTCTCAGAAACTCAACCAGCCTCTAAAGGTGCCTGTTCAACAAATTTTACCTTTTCATGGCTACCTGTAATTCCACCTTCTTTCTTCTCCCAGTATATAATGACACCTGATTTCATCAGCTAATTCTGTCCCTTTCTCAAACAACAAATGGTTGTTTATTATTTCATCATTCCCCTTCATCTTTAAGATTGTTTCTTAATAAGCATAAAGCCCTAAAAATTAAATGTGAGGTTTATAAAAGTTAACAAGAAACAAAGTTTTCATTCATTGTTTCAAATTACCTAAATATCAGATTCTACACAAGTCTTCTGTGCTGGCAAAAGTTTCTCAATAAGCACTGATTTGGGGGGCAGGGGAAACCCCAGCTCTGTAAATTATTTTTATATAGTTAAAATGTTACTTAAACACAACAGACTCCTGTCTTGAGATGAGCATTCTCTGAAATAAGTTCAGCTGTAATTAACTCAACAATTAGGTAAATATAATGCAGAAATTATTTTGTATAAGCAAAAATCATGTCTCAAAACTGTATCTGTACCAAGGATCTAGGAATAGCAAACAGTACTTAACCTCTGCAGGAACTAAGTTCTCAAGAATTAGGTTTAAAATAAGAGACTTACTTAGCAGAGAATATTTGTCCCACAGGGTATTGTCTCTCAAAAACTTCAAAGCACCTGATGGAAACAAACTCAGAGAAATCACAGGAACATTGTTGCATGGTAACTAACAGCGTTCTTAGAAACCTTGTACATACTATTTCATTCAACTCACACCCGTAAACCACCATATTTGAAAGCACACTTTCTCCATTGTCACATTCTGGATTTGATCAAATGGGATTCAACTCCATCCCCATGGGAAAAGCCTGCCACTCCCTTCCTAGCACAGTAACTTGGTACATCTCAGAGAAGTGTTTGAAACAACAAAATCTTGAGAAACAAAGCGAAGGCAACGCAACAGGCAGACCTGTCAGCTGGGAAGTCAGGATATGTGCAACAGCAGAAGACATAGGAAAGGGAGCCAGGGAGCCAAGAGCCACACTAGTGACAACTGGAATATGTGGAAAAGGATAGAAAAACTACTGCTCAGTGCTGCAGGTGGTGTGATTTGACACGTGTGTGCACCTACACATGCATGTATGCACGTGAATGAGGCGCTCTGTGGAGCTGTGTGGCAGGAGGGTGAGGGACATCAGAGGTAAGCACGTGTGTACAAATACAGCCCTGCACGCAGGAAATGCAGCACACGGTGACAGCACTGGGCTCTACCAGCAGGAGCACAGCCACCCTGATCCAGGGAAACATGGCTCCCTCACATTCAGCACTTTTCAGAGCCACTGGAAACAACACGGGCAGTTCTGGGCACCCCCAGTACATGACAGGCACTGAGAAACCGGAGCAGGTTTGGTGGAGGGCTACAAAGATGCTCAGAGGGACAGAGCTATGTGAAGAGAGGCTGTGGGAATTGGGGAGGTCCAGAGTGGAGAAGAAAAGGCTTTGGAGAGCTGACAGCAGATCTGCTGGACCTACACGGGGCTCTGTGCACAGGGGCACACGGCAGGACATCGGACACAAACTGCAAAGATGAAGGTGTGACCTGACCTAGAGAGAAGGTCTTCCCTGGTGAGGACAGTCAAGCACTGGAACAAGGACACAGAAACTGACAAACCTTTGTCTTTGGAGGGTTTAAGACCTGAATGAACAAAGTCCTGGTCTGACCTCGGTGTGCACCCCACTTTGAGCAGTAGGTTGGACTAGTCACCTCTTGAGGCCCTTTCCAGTCTGAATTATTCCACAACATCAACTTAGATCCCAAAGAACACCACAACGTCCTGTTAGAAATTTACTATGCCAGTTTATACCTTTCAAATCTTCACTAAAATGCAACCACCTATCGAGAGGAGACAAACCCCATGCTGTTTGGTTCATCTCCTCACAAGGGCACAGGTTCCCAGCCAGGATCTGCAATAGCCTTGATATCAAATCTGGAATTCCAAGAGATTTTAGAGGTGCAGAAGTTACCAGTTACCTGAGTACAGCACAAGCGGAACCCAGTGCCTAAACATTCAGAGCTTCTTTGGGAGAAGGTGGTGTTTACTCCGAGGCAGAAAACATCACACATCCACAACAGCTCTTCCTTACAGTAGCAACTGTATATTTCTTGAAAATTTCACATTCAACACCTACCCTCAAGGAACAACCCCTACATTCTGATGCTGTAAAGGCACAGGGTAAGAAGCTGCGTTGTTCTCTCTGTATATTCAGGGTGTACAGCTCCACACCTGGGAAAAGAAGCCTCACTTAGCAAAGCAAAACCATGCCAGCACCTGCAGTGGTCTAAGCAGACTATATTGTTTTTATTCTTCTGCTGGGTGCTGCCGCCCCTAGAGCAGAGCTGCTTAAACAAAGGCTGTTAATTTTAAATTAATTGATTCTGCATTGAAGCACACAGAGACCACACACAAGGCCCATTACTCTAAGTCAGGAAGGGGAGCTACCACCTTCAACCAGGCAGCAGAACATCTTGAACCAACACAGAAGTTTCTGCAGCAATTTCCTATAGGCTAAGTGATTATTCACCAAGCATGATGCTTGCATAACCATACAAAGGATATCCAATGTTAGCAAAGTTATAAAGACAAGCAAACGTAATCATCTTATTAGCATTAAAAAAAAAAGAAAAAAAACCAAAAAGAACAGTTACTTCCTTTTACTGTTTGGTGTCTTGGGGTTGGGTTTTTTTTGTTTGTGTTTGTTTTTTTAACCAAAATTCCCCCACCTGCACACGGACTGGAGGGAAGTAGTAAGAACTTTTTAAAGCACCAGTTTTGTACCAATCGACTAAGAGACAGGAGGGGATTCCAATGGAGTTTACGAGCATCACTCAAATGCGAGCACTGAAACATACAGTCACCCAAAACCTATTCCTCAGAAGGAGCAAGTCAAAAAGCTGTGAGACAGGATCCGGAGAGGTAACAGGATCAGCAGCACCAGTCCAGCACACCGAGCCTTCCCCTTCCACATCTCACAAACAAGTCTCACACAGACAATAAATTATGACTTTGCATGTCTGTTTGCCAGTTCCGTAGACCATGTTTACCAGTCCCACAGATCACTGCCGCTCGGCCACAGCAGAGCGAGACAACTGCTGTGCCCGGGCACCGCCGGGCTCCGCCAGGCCCTTCCGTCTCAGCACCGCGCTGCCGAACCCCCGGGAGCCACGGCACCCCACGGGGGGCATGCGCACCCCCCGGCGCCCCCACAATCAGAACCTCGCTCGGGCCCCGAAGCTCGGCCAGGCGAGCCCCGGGCCGGCCGGCCCGCACGCGGTGGCGGGTGCAGCCCCAGCCCCGGGCCCAGCCCCGCAGCCCGCGGCTGCTCTCCCCGCACCGAGACCCGCCC
>WAAG01013841.1:55486-120831 GCA_013390105.1 Tichodroma muraria | reverse complement strand
CTGCGGCCGCTCCGGGAGCTGCGGCCGCCCCGCCGCCTCCTCCCGCCTCCGCCGCTCCTCGGGCTCCGCCGCCGCTCGGGGCCGCCCCCCGTCGCAGCGCCCGCCTCGTCCCCCGGGCAGCAACAGGCGCCTCCGCCGCGAAGGTTCCGCAGGGCGCAGAAAGGTTCCCCCCGGCCCGAGGGGTCCCGGGGCTGGAGCGGGAGGAGGCGGGATGCGGGGCCCGGGCTGCTTCTGCCGGTGCCATCGGCTGTGAGGAGAGCGACTGCAAGGGGCAACCCCCACCGCCCGCGGAAAGCTGCTAATTAGCCACAGGGACCCATGGTCATTAAGGCTGAGTGGCCTCGGGAGTCTGTCCTCCAGCCTCCCTCAAGGCAGGGACGGTAAGAAGCTTAGCTCTGGGCCTTGGCCCATCGGGGTTAAATCCCTCCACATGCATAAAAACCCATCGGGCTCCGAACCCCTGCTCTAGCGCTGGGCTCTTCACAGGGGAGAACTTGTTTCTCGTACCCAGTGATACAGGACCCATTTATGTTCACCACTGCTGCTCCCCATTCTCCTGTCATGAACCTGGCTCTGCTGCCTCCACACCCCGCACACAGGGACTGGGTAACCGTCACTGAGCCCACCCAAACCCTTCTCCAGCTCGACATTCCCACTTCCCTCAGCCTGTTAAACCCCAGCCTTTCTGCAGCCTCCCCAGGGTTCTTTGAAATTCAAGGTCTCACATACTAGGGTTATCCAAAAGAGCAGGCAGCATTTCAGGTGCGAGTGCTGAGAAAAAGGTGAGCTCGTTGCTCATTTCCATGGCTGTGGTCCCACAGACAGAGAGCCCAGCATGTCCATAGCCTCTGTCACTGTCAGGACACTGCTGACACCACACCAAGATGCTCAGCCTGTGCAGCAGCCCGAGTTCTGTGTTTTCATCTGTTACAGGGAAGAAAAAGGACAAGGCCAGCAGTGAAAGTGCCTGTCTGGTTCCCCCGTGCTCAAATATCCAGAGCAAGAAAAATACAAGTTGGAGACTGGTGTCTGGATCTGGATATGTACTGGCAACCTGAGCATCATCAGTGTAACTCAACTGTGAGTACTTCAGGGGCCTTCTGGATTTTGGGAAGCCAAAGCTGATCTGAAATAAAAAGGCCACAGCACCACAGAGCTGTCTCACAGTGTGCCCCAGGGTACTTGGCAAAGGCATGAAGGGATCCCAGTAAGCCTTTACTCTTCTCCCCATCTAGACACATCCAAATCCTCTACGGGACCTTCTGCTGTTAAACCTGATATGAAAGTCCAGATTTTCCTTCCCTGCCTCAGCCTGTCACCCAGGGGAGACATTCAGAGAGAGGGATGGTGGCAACAGAAGCAACAGAACAAGTCCAAGCTAAATCAGGCAGAATATCCCCAGCAGAGCAGTGAGGAGTCCTTGTGGGCTTTTACTCTGTATGACAACGTTATAATGTGTTATGCTTCAGGCATTTGCCCCACAGCAACACGGACAAGCACAGCCCAGCTAAGGGTAGCTGCTTCACAGGCCACTCCTCTGAGGACTCCAGCAGCTAAACACCTCCTCATTTCTATCAAGTTAGCTAAAACAGAAAGCCTCGAAGGTTATTCTTGGTTTCTATAGATGTACAACCACTATCTTTCACAGCCAATGAACCTTTGCAGTTGGACACACAAGTTGTCTGGTGGACACATTGGGCTGGGTCTGCGCAGGGAGCTCTCTGCACAGTCCCACTGCAGAGCTCGTCCCCTCACACAGCTCCACTTCCCCAGCAGGCAGCTCGTGGTGCAGCCTCAGGACACCCACTATGCCACAACCAAAAACATTCAGACCAAGCAGAAAGTGTGGGTTATGACTGCTGGTTTGCAACACTGAGGCTGGAGTTGCATCATCCAGAGAGAACTGAGGTAGCAAACTCAGGTGTTATTTCTCAAGGAAGTACCCTCAAATCCCACCACACACAGTAGTTCTGGTTCCTTAAACAGGTACCAGATGCCCTTTGCCATCTCTGGTGGAGGATTAGTTTGTAGAAGTGACTCCTCCCAGAAAAAGCAAATAAATAAATGGTCTGAAATCTTCCAGATGGCATCAGTGGTTGCCCCATAACTTTGGCGGAGCAGTCACTTACACACACCCCTGAGTGTTTTTGCAGCCTTTCACACATCAGCCGTCGACAGAAGTGCTCCACAAACAAACAACACCATTCCTCAGTCCAGTGGCTGGTTGCTCACCACAACATGTGACCTCTGCCCTTCCCTCATGTCCTGTGCTTCAGCTGAATACCACAGGGCACCTGCAGCAGATTTTGCTCGTAGCTGGGCAGGCACCCAAGCATTGGGAAATTCCTGTAGCTGGGTATTGGGAAGCACCAAAGCAAGGGACACGGAGCACTCCTCCTGTTTTGCCAGGCTCCTGCTCTAGCCTACAGCAGTTATTTCAGTCTCAGAGCTGACACTTAGCATTTTCAAACCCAACCAGTGCATGGACCCAAGGGGTGACCCATAATTTCTAAAGAGCAGTTGATTTTGACCTGCAGATCAGTATGTGGGGGTGGAATATGTGAACAGCAAGATTCCCCACCTGAGTCCCAGGCTTTCTCCAACACCCCACTGCACTGGGTCTCCTTTGAAGGTCCCTGCACATACCCAAGGAACAGCAGAGCCACACCTCTAGGGATAAATAAAGCTGACTGATTGATGCCCTACAACTGGATCCCAAAAGAGCAAGGCAGACATTGTCTTAATAGAGGAAAGGCCATCAGATTTCAAAGCAAGAGCTTCAACTTCTGACTCTTTAAATGCTCATATCATTTACAGTCTGAATGGAGTTCTTGGGCAGTATCAGTTACATGGATTAGGAGCTGTAGAGGACATAAGTACAATTCCTCTTCCAGAGGATTTTACAGCTTAATGGACAGGAAGCATTGTTGATGAGCCTCCAGCTTCTTACACTATGACCAGAATCTCCCCATCTTCCCTTTGTGCTTTTTTCTGTCCTAGAATCACTCTCAATTAACAGTACAAAAATAAAACCGATGTCATCCATCTCTCCTAAGCTGCACATGCATTATTCATCAACATGCCCTAATTGATTCTCTTATAACCATGAGCACTTCTGCACTTGGCTGTGTTTTTCTTGTCCAGCAGAGCACAGTTTATGAAGTTTTATTCCACTTGGAGAAGGCACTTTCAAAGTGGTACCTTCCATGGCTTTTCTGATCAGAGCATCGAGTTTGATCTCAATGCATAGAGACTTCAGTCCTGAGTTTTGTGCCCAGATAAAAGTGTCAATCAAGTAACTCTGGTGCACTGATGCTCAGTGTCCTGACTCGGAGGTCAGTACTGTTCTAGATACTCTGGATCTTCTTCCCCATAACAGGATTTATAGAAGAGGTAAAAGGGAAGATTTGAAAAGGACTCCACACCCGTGATTAAATGCTCTGAAACATGTAACCTACAAAACATGTAGGGAGACCAAATGCCCTCACAGCAGCTTTCCATAGAAATTATACAAGCATCTCCTGAACTACTCAGCCAGAGGACAAGACTCTCTGAAGATTCCTTCTAGAGCAAGAGAAAAATACATATCCCATTTACATGAGGATAACTCAGCTTTGCCTTCAGCACCCTGACACCAGAATACCTCTGGATTCTTTCATCCTAAGATTTGAAGAAGATTTCTGGGAACTGAAAGCCTGTGACAGAATGCTTAGAAGAAGCACATACTATCAAGGTGCAGTCCAGACACTCAGTGAGATGAGCAGGTCTGAATTTCACTCTGCAACCCAAGCAGATACAAGTCAGTATGTGACACCCTATACAAAGCAATTAATAAATCAAACCTCACCATTGGCACACGTGTTTTTGGTTTGATGGCACCATACATTACAGCAATTTGTTCTCAAGTACTCTAGTGACAGCGCAATTCCTCCTGCTGGTGGATGTGCCCTTTCTTAGATCCTTCTCTTTCAAATGTGAGGTCTAACCTGTTATGTCAACTGCCACTGAAGAGACACAGACATCTGTGTGCCGTGGTGACACCACTTGTGCTCCCTGGGGACCTTCTGCGGCCAGGGTGTCACACAGAGCTCTGCATACACCACCATTCACCATTAACCAAACCTGAGTTGCCTCCTTTTCCACATGCCTTTATTAGACTCTTGATATTTCTCATTTCTCTGTCTGGTGCTTGTTCCAGATGCTGTCCACCGGTCCCTTTGCTTGCTGCTGCACTGTCCCTTTGTGAAAGAAAGGGGGACGCTCCAGCCAGTCCCTCACAGGGAGCCCATCCCAACTATAGGATGGGAAACCTGATGGTGCTGCCAAGCTGTTTTCATCCTGAGAGAAGGGCTCAAGCAGTCATGCAGGGAGAAGTAGAAAATCAGAAGCAGCAGTTCTCTCGATTTCTAGTATCGCGACGTATCATTGAGCTTTGTGCTGAAGGACTTGGTCAAGGAGTCACGAGGGAGCCACAGTTCGGAGCAGGCTGTTAGGTTTGTGGTGCTCCAGCCTCACGGGCATTTAATCAGCCTCATGGCATCCAGGTTGGATTTCACCTGCACTTCAACACTCAGCATGCAGCCTCCTTCTTCCCCCGCTAGAAGGGGCGAAGAGCCAGCCACAGCAGAGCAGGAGCAGGGGAGTTTCGTTATGGGCAAGTTCAAGGCAAATCCCACCACAGGAAACACCTTGAACACTCCCTCTGCCTGTTAGGCTCTGCACTAGCCCAATCCAGAAGGGATTCAGTGTCCCCACAAAGCAAGATCTCTCTGCTTGAAAAGCTGGCACTTTGGTTTCTTAACCCTATGGTGAGCTGCTCGGGGGAGGGTTTCAGTACTGAAACGCTGTAACGTCATTGCATTACTCAGCACGGCGCTGCTCACTTGAAACGCTTCAGCCTTCAACACTCCATTTTCAAATACTGGGTGCAGGAGGGTAAAACAAAGCACCACTTTTTCCAGACGAAGCTGGAAGGGTTTACAATTTCAGGAAAGTAAAGAAAACAGTAAAGATATGATGATACAACAGGGGAGAGAAAGATCCAGACAGGATGTTTTGCTCTTGGAAGAGGCAGTTTTGTATTTAAAGAATTAAAAGTAACAAGTTTACAAACTAATACAAGGCAACACCTTATTAGAAAAGGTCCTACAGCTGCTCCTGACAATCCCCAGGGCAGGGCGCTGGCTAAAACCAGGCTCACTCTGCTTAGTCACCCACTCCAAAAGTGATGTCTGAGGCCAGCAGTGAACTCCCAGACACTCACAGTGCTCGCACCTTCCAGAGAGGGGAGCAAAGTTAAACCAGCACAGGTAAATACATCATTGAACTACCTTGTGGAGGTCCATTAGCAAATTCACAGTGGGCATCTCTTGGCTGGTCCTTATTGGGAGCACAACCAACTTTTACAACACTCCAAGGAGACAAGGCAACATCCTGCCAAGAGAAGAGCTGGGTCACAGACCTGGGGGTGGCTGCTGTTCACTTTGCTTTTGCCTGCAGCCTGCTCTACTTTTCTGCCACTAGCTGTGGGGCACTGCAAGATGGCACAATGCACAACCAATGTGAGTAGGTTTTTATTGCCAGTGCTCTGCCAATACCTCCTTTTCAATGCTGCAGTGAGCTTTTTCCCAAGGAGTTAACTTTGATAACAGTTCATACAAGGGGGTTTTCCCCTGTGTGATGACACTGTCCTCGTTGGGCTGCAGATGTCAGGGCCATAGTGTCCCTAATGCCCTGACCAGCCCCACCTGGGTCTTCCACCCACACACCCAGCCCCGCTCCTTAGCACAAGGGCTCAATTTTAACCCAACTCTGGGCACTTAGTCTTAGTCTAGCAGAGGTCTATGCCTGCTTTGTTTTGCTGGGTGTGGCCTGCAGACTTTTTTTCCCCCCTTAACTTTCACTCTGCCTTATTCCCATGAGCTTGTCTGATGACCTGGATCCTTGGTGATGCTTCATCAGCCTACCTAGTTTTTTTGACTCTGGTGTTGTGGTGCAAGCACTGACTGGGGAGACCCCTGCACTGCTGGTTCTGAGATCCCCTGGGCTCCTGGTTTCTTGTCCCTTTAAAGAACAGCAGGTATTTGCTATTGATGGAGAAGTGAAGGACTATCCAGCCTCTGCTCTTCTCCCCGTGGCTAAACCTGTTGACCTTCACCCTCAGAGTGAATGTTGATGAAGACCCTGGGGCTTTACCAGGGACAGTAAGGAAGGCTATAAATTGCTTCAGACACTGAGATTTTTTTTGTTTGCTCATTTCACAACTGCATGTTAATTGATCAGCCTGAAATTTATCCTTACACAAGGGTGGCACAAAAAGGAGGGTTTTTTTAGGAGATGAGAAGGATATGTGCAATTAAATGACTAATAATAAAAGGCTTTTTGGTTTTGAGTAGAAATGCAACAGACATAAGGACTATGAGTCCTTATTATCAAGTTTGGGAAGAGAATTTAGTGCACTTTTCATATTAATGCTGATAAGACCTACATTTGTTTCTTAAATTTGTAGACTCATCCAGGATTTATTATTAATCTGCAGCCATAAACAAGATAGAGCACTTTTCTCTGCTTTTCAATACACTTTCTACTCTTTTGTTCTTCATATAGAAGCTAATCTTTTGTTTCTTAGAACAGTTGTAATCACTGCAAATTCTTTAAGCAGCCCATAGGTAGGGGTTGGTGTTGATTTCGCTTTTCATTTATTAGCAGCGATGTTTCTTTTTAGTATCATAATCCTGAAACAATGTTTCACGTGAGACTCCCTGGTCACACACAGGATTGCTCAGGCAATGAGTGGCACCAGGAGCTGCTCCTTTCCCTACACTCCCCTGAGATCCAAGGTTGGCTCCCACCTGGATCCCTGCAGGCATTGCCCACTATCCACCATGCGGAGCCAGTTGTTCTAGAGGGGTGTAATCATACTAATGGCAAAAACTGGTGTGCTGGAAAGCCACAATTCATTATGCTGTTCATCCCAGCACCTCTTGTGTTTGGGAGGGGTCCTTCACAGCAGTTATTTCTTCATATTCAGTGGGAACACACTGGTGTAATTCAGTGTTCTCTGCAGCCTGCTGTCTTGCAGTGGGTGGTATCTGAGTTTTGAAATAGGCAAACACCATTGTAGTTTGTTTTTCCTCCACAACAGGTGAATTCACTCATTTAAAAAGTGGTCACTGAACAACAACTGTTGTTAAACTGTTTTTAAACTACATTAAAAACATTTTCTCTTTCATTGACTCTTCAGGCTTTACAGTTGTTTCTGAGGTTAAAGAGCTCAAGGAAGTTTCTGTTTCAAAAGCACATTTTCATTCCTGCAAGGCTCAGTCTCTGGAGCATGACTAGATAATTTTGATGGTAGATGTATTTAAGTAGGGAAATTATGGAACTGTATGTATGAAGGAGGTAATTTGGGGCTGTCTGTGTGAATAAAATGTCCTGATACATAAAATGGGAAGTACCATTAGCATGGGATTTCTTCACCTGCACGGCTGGAGCCATGGTGAATGACCTTCCTTGCTCAAATGCAACAAGATCTGGCAGGGAGGGGAGGACGATGCAATCAAGAGGCTGGACAATTATTTTCGGAAACTTACTGTTTACAGAGCAGAATAGCAGTTAAGGTGACAACATACATGTTGTAAGAGCTTTGGAAACTGTACTGGGCTCCCCTTCAGGCACTACCAAAGGGCTATGAAACACCAAATGGTTCTTTTCAAGGTGCAGGGACACGTGCTCAGCATGTGGGGAAACAGGACTCAGATCTCTTCCTTTTCTCCAGGTAGAGGAAGCAGCCTCAAGGATTCCCCCCATCACCCTGTGCGGTGACCCAGCACAGGACCCATGGACCAAATATGCTCTTTCTGACTTGCAGTTGTACTGTGCTGCTTCCTTGCCCCTAGCCACCCACCTTATGGCTCTGGTGAGAACAAAAGTGGGAAATAAATTAAGCCATACTATTTGTATTCCTGTCTGTACTCTAGCCTGGACCACATAAAGGATGCTTTTGAAAAAGATTAATTTGCTGAAGTTAATTGGCATTAGGAGAGGGAAGGTATCAGTAAAAGCTTTATTTTATTTCCAAGCATCTAAAGTAACTATACAGAAAAAAAAAAAAAAAAAGCGCAAATTAATCAGCAAAGTGTCCTCACTGCAGCCAAGCTGCATACACCCATGGGGAGGGCTTGTTGCAGGAGGCTGAGCCTGCAAACCCTGCATAGCAACCAGATTTATGTGAAGCATTAGGGCAAAATTAAAGAAAAACCACAAAAGAAGAGACAGAAGAAGGCAGACAATGGCAGGACTGTAGATGCAGAGGGTCAGAGATCAGCTGAGTGATAGGAGTGAAATTTACCCAGACATATTTGTGTGTGCCTGCCACCAGCTTCCACAGCCCTGGGAGCTGTGCTTTGCCATAGAGTCACAAATGGACGGACAGGATGTGGGCAGAGCAGCTGACAGCCCCGCTCGCTCCTTTGCACAGCCTTGTGCTCCACAGGAGTGCAGAGCAGTGGGCAGAGCAGGTTTTTCCACTGGTAGAGACTCCTGGAAGACCAGCAGCCAGAGGAGGTGTCTATGCACATCTGCTGGCAGATGAGCTGGAGGCAGGGACTCTGGCTCTTGGGTGGCCTCAATGTTATCAGATCTGTGCCCCTCTCAGGGCTTTGCAGGAAAATTGCAGAGCTCTTCAGCTGTTTCAGGCTGAAGATAATTCCACAGCACACAAGCTTGTTTTTCTTAGTCATCTTTCATTTTCTTAGTCATTTTCAGCTAGTCCACACCCTGGATTTAAAATTGCTTGTGTACAGTCTGGGTGCAGAGCCGAGCAGGAATGGATTGCTCCCAGCTGGTGTCTGCGTGGGAAGGAGACTGCTGAATTCCCAAGAGATCTTTGGGACACGAGTACTCCCAGCAATTCCCCAGCATCAAGTGATTTGAGATGGGATAAGAGGCATGGACCAGAACTGGCAGACCTGGATGCTGTGACCATGGCTGAAGCACAGGGTGAAGTCAAAGAGTCCTTCCAGAAAAAAAACAGCTCAGGGATGTGGATGCTGCACCTGACACTTACATGGGGAAGAGAGGAGCTACAGCCCTCCCTCCAGCAAATCCTTCCCAGCCAGTACTGAAACCCTCCTGGGGATTATTCCTAACTGAGCAAACCCTCCCACCTCAGACCCTGCTTCCTTAGGAAGGAAGATACCATCTCTGGAATTCGATAGTGCCTGCAGAGTGACATATTCTCCTATGTGCACACACTAAGGAGTACAACTCCACCAACTACAAAATCTATGTGTTACTAAAGTCTTGGCAAAGGTTCAGCCAGAGAGGACCAAAAGAGAAAAGCTGCATTAGGAGTAGGAACAAAAACTTTTCTTTATAAGTGTGGAGTGTCTGCAACCAGTCCAGCTAGACAAAAGGTTTTGTGAACCTGCCTAGAAGAAAGCTGCTTTCTTCCTCCTCCTTTCCATTTTCCAAGGCTTCTGGGAGAGTGATGCTGAGAACTAATTCAGAAGAGCAGGAGCTGTGAGACCTCAGCACTCCCGTTACTCTTTGGGAAAGGGAGAGATGGGAAGTTGCATGGCTGGATCTGGAAATGTTGCTTTAAAGCAAACACTGAATATTCACCATCTGGATGGTGGGTAACCACAGCTCGCTTGTAAAACTTTCCACAGCAGGCAATCTTGTTCCCTGGAGCTCTCCCTTGGGGATCCATCTTCCAGGGGATTCTCTCCTCACTCATGGCAGTTTTCTGTACCCCAGGAGAACGTAACGGTGGTTAACAGTAAGAGCAGGAGGAGGCTGTGTCCCAAGGAGCTCATCTGGCCTGATGCACCTGTCTGCTACAAAAGAGGCTAGGAACAATCCCAGCCAGTCTGCTGGGAGAGCCTGGGATGAAGAGAATTCAAAATGTCTATGGTGAAATCTCGCCTTTATTATCCTAGTCACTAACATCCCACATATTTCAAGGAGACCAGCATTTTACTCCCACGTCCAAAGACAAAGCAAAATAAATCTTGGTACTCTCAGCCACAGTGCAAAACTGATTTATAGAAAATAGCATCCTAGCCTTGAAGAGTGGCTAAACACACCTCCTTCTTCCCTCCTGGCTTAAAGCTTTGCATCCCTATTGCTAAAATCTCCTGTGAGTTCTGCTGTCCAAACAGCCTGTAAAAGCCATAAACATCGCTCGTTATGTCCTCCCATCTTTTTAACTTCTCTTCAGGCTAAGCCTGAAGATTGTTTCCCTTGCAGACTACACTGGAGACTGCTGCCCAGGTACTACATTAAATGTAATGAAATTATGATAAGCACACAAATGTTACATTAAACACAAATATAGACTGTGAAATAAGGTAATACAGGGAAAATTCCTGTTGATCTTACCCAGTTTTACTGGTGATTTGGTATGTCCAATAACTGAAAATTATATTTTTTTCTCTGGCGGAGACTTAATGAAAAGAGGCAAGATAAAAAAATGTTGGGGAAAAAACCCTTTTTCATTGGGGTATGCCAAAATGATTCATCCAAAATGCCCCTATTTAATAATTAGTGGCTTCTTATTGCAATTTAATAATCATATTGCAGCAGGTAGAGACAGACACATCGTTGCAAGTGCACAGTGCAATATTGTGAATCAAGTGCACTCCCAGGCTGTGAATGGTATCCACTCCTCTACAACTGCTCATTGATGACATTGGGGTTTAATAGTTTGTTGCTCCTTTGCATCCAGAAGCGGTAAAAATGTGTCTTTCTCAGAAACCTCTTCCATTACAGGGTGAGGGGGGTGTGTGTGTTACACATACACCTGATGTTCAAACTGAATGGAAATGCAGAGCTTTGCATCACCCATTTCTTGTCATTTGCAGCCATCACTGCACATCTGAGCTGCCCTTAAACCCCAGCTCCAGAAGCAGAGAGGACATTCAGATATTTTTCTGGTTATCATTTATCAATGCTGGTTTTAGAATAAGGATAAGAAAACAGCACTTATCTTCATCCCAAAAGGAATAGACTACTATATAAAATGCCCTGAACTCCTATAAATGCAACTAAATGTTCACAAACAAGGTTCCCTGGAGAACAAAGCCCATGAGTATGTCCCTGCAGTTGCTAACAGAACGTGCTGTGCCCTGGGAGGCAGTGGGATTTTTCTCCTTTGTGGGTTGGCATCCCATTTGGATTTCTAAAAATTCACTGCTTTTCCCTTTCCCTCCCTCCATATTGTCAGGTGCTTCTGATTTATTTGGGCAAAGAAAATTTAGGAAGCTTCATTCTTGCTCTATTCCCTCTCCACTGACTGGAAATATGAAGCTCCTGGAAGGAAGAAAAGACACTGTCATCTACAAGAGGAAACAAGCGGAAGAGGGAAGGGAAGAGCCTTGAGCTGGTGCTGCTGTCATGATGTGGCACTTTGAGTTCAGCAGCAGAACCAGAACTTTGCTAAGTCACCACGATGTCAGGGACCTGGGTCTGCTCCAGTAACATCGTGCCCCAAGGCCCACGTGCATTCCTAGGTACCTGGGCTTGGAGGTGCTCAGTGTTTCAGGAAGTTGTCCTCAAATATCCCTGTCCCAGAATGTTTCTGGGGCTGCAGAGGCTGTTCAGGATCAGGGCAGCACTGAGAGAGCTGTTGCCAGACAAAGTCATTCCTTCTGGGTGAAAAGACATGACCTATTTCATGGCAGAGGAAAACTCAGGGCAGAGTCCTGGATAAATCCCAGCACAGACTCCCTCAGATTTACACTACCTCATTTCAGCTGGGGATTTTTCCCATGTCAAATGCTATTGGATGCTTTATGCTGCTAAGGGAGCTTCAGAGCTTCTTCCTAAGTGTGGCTGAATGTGAGAGCCAAGTGTTCAGACTTTAGTGCTCCAGGTCCCAGTGTTTGGGCAGTGCCTGCAGTGGGGCCACACAAATGTGGCTGCTGAGAGTCGATATCTGTGGAGCTCCCAGAGCCATAAGCACCACCATGGACAAGCAAAAATTATGATTGCCAGGAGATGCTGCATATGATGACCACCACACACTTGTTATTAAGACCCTTGGTGGAATCCCTCCGTGATAAAACAACTCATGAATACAAAATCAACATTTGCACGTGTGCTTGCCACCATTATACCCTACTTTCACCAATTTGTTTATTGTTTCCATGTGCATCAAAAACTGAGACATAAATGCGCTTGGCCTAATTAACTCCCATAGGGAGAAGTCATGAAGGAAGCAGATATAAAATCTGCACTTCAGGTCTGATAAAAAGGGAAAAAAAAAAAGAAAAAAGCAGAAAAAACCCAAAACAAACCCCACCCTCCCTTTAAAAAGGCTAGTAGTCTTAAAATTGTACTTTCCTTTGTTTCTGTTTAGTCTGTTTTTTAAAGCTGCTGTTGTTACAAGTGATCCCTAAGATCCTTGTTGCTGGAAAACATAAGGAAGAATTTGTTTGTATTCCCAGTGTGTGTCTTGCAGGCATTTCACAGAATTCTGTACATAGTCTTTTCTTGCTTCCTTCTGTACGAAGAGTTTTCTTTGCTGATTGTTTCCTATAGTAACAAAACAGATTAAAGAAGGAAAGCCCTTGTTAAACCACAAAAACGAGCAAGGGATTTTGTGTAGTGCCTGAAATGAACTTCTAACATTCCCAGTTAGAGAAATGAGTCAGGAAATGATGTCTTGTTGTCATGAAGCCACTTTCTGTGTACTAACTGTCCCCCACTTTTCTCATGTTCTCCCTCGCATATTCTCTGTGCATGGTTTATCTGTGCACTTCCAGTCTCCCAAAGGCTCTTTCCTTTCATAGCTTCATACCCCTGGATAGCTCATATATCACAGGACACACCAATAACCCCGCTTTTTAGTAATTTGGGAGAAAAGAGAAGTACGAAAATCTGCTTGAAGTTGCTGGGGGTGTGTGAGAAGCTGAGCACAAAGCTCTGAGCAAGACTGCAGTAGCAGCAGTGGTCAGGATTTGGGGGCCATGCTGCTGAAAGCAAGAGGTGTATGTCAGTGTATACTTCATGCAACACTGATCACTTTGTACCATTTAATTTTTTTTGTTGACTTTCAGCCTCCAGATGCAGATATGCTGTCACTCAGATGCTCAGTTAGGCAGAGTTATGTGCTCTTGGCATCACACTGAGTGTCTGAATGGAGCGTTTTGGCACCAGCCTGTTTGGAAAAGAGCTTTTTGCCTGCTCATGTTCTCATTAGTATCTGAGCTGATGAACAACATTCTCCTGCATTTCCACGCTCCTAGATATAGATCTGTCTTCTCCCTTCAGTCTGGGCTAAATGCTCAGGGGGAGCTGGCTGGGGAGCCTGTGTCTGCACTGCTGAATCCATGCAAACACTGGCAGAGCCTGGGGAGCAGCCTGCCTGATGGCAAGTCCTGCGGGTCCTGTGAGTGTCCAGAAGAGTTAGTGTAGCTGGCCATGGTAAGGTCCTTGATTCTTTCAAGAGTGAACTACTGCTACTGATCTACAGTAGTTAAGTGAGACACAATGGTAGCTCAGCCACTGCCAAAACGTAGTCTCTCCCTGGCCCTTCCTCATAAGTAGCTTAGCTGTTTTTAGTTTGTGTTGCTGTTTTAGCTCCAGCCTAGAGAAAACCTGCCCCAGAAGTGTTGTGTTGCTATCACTCTCCTATCACTCTTTCCTCTCCCCACAAGCAACCACCCTTAAAATCCTTTTGCAGTAGGTGCCATCAGCCTGCTGTCACTGTTCCTCTCTGTCTTTGTATCTCTGTGAGAAACTTCTTCTTGAGCTTTGCTTGGCCTTTTCTGCTGGAAGGAAACCCCAAATGCTCTCTCCACACACAAAGAGCCGGCATAACTCTCAGAAAAGGTGGCAACTGCATTCCCTGGATCAGCACCCACCTCTGCTGCCCTCCGTGCATTTCCTCTTTGCATTCCATTGATGAGTGAGCCTCCCCTGCCTTTCCCACATCACTCAGAAATAGCAAAGGAGCACAGGCAGAATTCGATTGAATTGAACACATTTTGCCTGCCCTTTTACATTTGATGTCTCTCTCCAGTTGTTGGGTGGTTTTGCTCTGTGTGTGTGAGCACACAGATGGCTCCTCTAAGCTCCTCGGCCCCGGACGATTGCTTGTAAATTTTTGCTTTGGGCTATTTTGAGCTTTTTCCTCTCCTTCCAAGAGGACGGTGGTGTGGTGTGATGATGCCGGTGTGCCACCTAGTGATTGAACTGTTCCCTCGTCGCACGTCATTTCTCGGAACACTCAGTGCGTGTATTTTGGCCCCATTTGCCCAGGGTCACCTGGATCGCAGGTAACCTGTGGCAACGCCTGCAGCCCTTTGCTCTGCTCAGTCTGTCCAGGCAGAGGGGATCCCACTGAACTGCTTTTCCCTGCTTACTTCACTTCGTACCTTTTTTCTCCCTTTGTACCTCTTTCTGCTGTATTATCTACAGTCTCTCTGATGTGGGCAAAAAATGGGAGATCATTTGAGGGGTGCTGCCTGCCAGCTTGCAGGTAGCCCATGGCCATAATCTAATCCATCAGGCAATATTTTTGTACAACGTGAAAATTTAGCACTACATGCATGTCACTCAGGTGCTCTGGGGGAGTCTAGACAGTGTTTAAAGCCCCTTAGGCATGAGGGATATCATTGCAGATATTTATCTGCTTCACACCTCATAAAACCGCTTCTGAACTTTTTGGGCACATCCATGCTAGAAGAGTAACAGACGGTCCTAGGCTTGGAACTGAGGCCTTTTTGTCAGGGTTTTGTGCCTGCCACCCACTCCCCAGATTCCCAGAGGCACACAGGAGACTGGCAGGGGGGAAGAGGGGAAGGCAGTCGGCAGAGAAGTGCATCCCAGCCGGCTGACCTCCTCTGCTGCCCTGGCAGACTCCCAGGTACAGCTCCCCAGACCTCTGACCTCCCGCCCGGTTCCTGCAGTCCCCCGGGGCAAGGGCGTTGCAAAGAAACACCCGTCAGTTTACGAGCAGCTGAGCAGGGCAGGTTCAGGTCCCGGCATTGTACCCTTCCCTGGATGCTGCTGGGAAATCCAGCTGGGTGCAGCTGCAGCTGCAGAGTGCTACAGAGTGCTGGGAAGGGACTGAACTCCATTCCTGGGCTCACTACTCACCTGCTATGAGTCATGCAGCAAAATGACGCTGCAGAGGCTGGTACTACTCGGTCAGTAACCACTGTCACAGCTGCCCTTCAACAGAGCTCAGCTGCAGGGAGAAACACAGTAACAAGCAAACTGAGCCCCACAAGAGGATGCGGCAGTTAATGAAACGTTAAGTGTAGGAAGTCAACAAACTTTGTCACTGTAGATCTGTGTTGGAGGTCAAGGTGAGCGATTAACACTCCTAAAAGCCTAAAGAATCCGTCCTCTCCTTGTAAGGCAGCTGTGGTGAGGCCTCTGAATGTTGTGAGCTTTTCGACTATGACCTTTTTCTTATTCTAGAGCAAAGGTCTGTTCAGGCAGAAGATGAAGCTGCTGCCTGGATCCTGGGTCTGGGGCTCTCTGCCTTTGCCAGAAGCTGTGAGAGATGGAGCATCCCAGACACTTTTCCACCCCTAGCTGTACTCAAGGCATCCTTTGGGAAACACAATTTGTGTCTTCCTGGCTTCTCCTATAGTACTGTTCCTTCTCTGATCCCACAGCTAATTGTCCTTAACTCTAGACGTTTATTAGGGCCCCATGAAATTGATTTATCCTCTCCTGGTAGACCACAGTACTGTGAGTTCATTGTGAGTACTGGGACGTGACAGCAATGGGGAGAAGTGGTTACTTTGTTCAAGGAACCTCAAATTGTGATTCACAGAAGTCATTGCTAATATCAGTTGGACATCCTGTGGAATATGTTGTTCTTCTGGCAGGAGAGCCCACGGAGGTGAATCTTCCCTTCCTTGCACACCACATCTCTCTCAGCTACAACATCCCACAGGGCAAGAGGTGCCAGCTCACTGCTGGTCGGTCGTTTTTATTGCTCTGCAATCCATGGCCATATTTTCCATTTGTTTTGTGTTTTTTTCTTCCTTCAATTGCATCATTAAGGCAAAGTGTTGTTGTGAAGGTGGGGGCTTACTCACTACATCCAGTGGGGCAGGATTCCCACTGTTGCAGTCATTATCCTGGATTTAATCAAGACTGGCAGTCAAATGTTGTTAGTGTGGTAGCAGAATCTCTCTCTACCTGTGCAAATACTGCCCAGGGCAGGGATTTATGCAGTTGCAGTGCGAGAAAGTGGATTAATGTGGACACTGTGGGGCATCTTAGATAGGAATGGTGCTTATGAATCTTTTCCTTGAGAGGGAGGACCCTCTTTCCCCTTATTTACTCATTTTTTATTCATATTTATTCTTCTATGAGAAAAGCTTCTGCCAGTTCCCTGGCAATTACTAGAGCACAGCAGCACAAACTGAGATTTCATTGCTTTCATGCTGTCTTGTTCCTGACAGGTGAGCCAGTAGGACTCCCACCTGCCCTGTGGGAAACAAGAATGTTGGATAAAGTCCTTCCCAAATGTCTTCGAGGTGTGGAAATGCAGGAGCTGGAGGCCTGAGCATTCTGGGCAGTTTCTAGAGGAGGTTGGGGCAGAGCTGTGGCAGAGCCAGAGGGTGGCTGCAAGCTGTGCCCTGTGCCAGCAACATGCCAGGCTCTGGCAATGAGCAGCAGGCTCTGCATCCCCTCACCTGCTCAGGTGAGCTGGGAACTGAACACCACTTCCTCCAGCGCACCATAAATACTGCAGGAACTGGAAACCCTAATTTTGCTCTCAGCCCTTTGAATGCGGGGATGAGGGGTGGGAATGGTGACCTCTGCAGCTCCTCCTGAACAGCCCCATGGCTTCCTCGAGGCTCTCAGGTGCCTGGCAGGGGCAGAAGGTGCAGCTGTGGATGTGATGATCTTCCCTGGATAATAACGCTGCAGGCAGGTCTGATACTTTTGATGCTCCAACCAGCCATGAGGGCCTGGGTGAGGAGTGTACTTCTCCAGATCTTCCTTCCCCTCAGAAACAGTGACTTCACTGAGAGCACATGGATCTTCTCCATAGGTAACTTGATACATTGCCCGTGGAGAATAACAGTTCATTACCTAAATGTGTAAAAGCACACAAGAGCAGGGATATTCCCACTGTGGAACCAACAGACAAAGAACAATCCCAGAGGAACAGAAGACTGCACGTGAAAGGCACGCGGGGATGGGGCGATACAATGCTGAAGGGTTTCTTTGCACACAGACTCTCTCTCATCGCAGGCAGGTGCATAAGTTCTCCTGCAGTGGTAGGGAGAAGCACCGGGGAGTGGATGAGCTCTCCGGAGCTCATAATGAGCAGCTACAGGAAGGGTGGGAACGTGGCTTCGAAGAGGAGTTTTCCCGAGACACTCAGGAGAGCCCGAGTATCCCTCCTTTGTAATGGTCCAGAGCAGAGGTGGGTGTTCAGTTCCGCTGTGGGGTTTAGTTACAGCTGCCAAAATCAGCCCTCTTTTAAGTGTGAAGAAGCAGGACGATGTTCCTGTGTCGGAGATAAGAGGAAGAATCACTCTGGAGCAGGAGCCGCCGCGCTCGGCATCCGAGCTCTCCTGCAAGCCCCCCCTCTGAAACACCTCGCTGTCCAGCTGCAGGTGACCTAGCAGGTGAACAACACAGTGAACAACATTCAGCCTTGAGAAAGGAAGAGCAGCCGCTGCTGGTGATGGTCCCGCCGTGGGGCTGGAGGGCGGATGGCGGCGTGCCCAGCAATACGCCGCTATCGGGGCGGACACGCGGGTATCGGGGCCGACAGCTGCTACTTGGCGGCTCCTCCGTGTCACGCCGTGCCGCGGAGCCAACAGCCTCGCCCCTCTCCCTGGAGAACGCCTGGTAGAGCACCGACCCCTCCGCCGGGAGGCACCGCAATGGGAGGCACCGGGCAATGGCGGCGCGCGCTGGAAACTACAGCTCCCAGCAACCCCTGCGGCGGCAGTCCCGGGGGACGCATGCGCCCCGCCCGAACTCCCTTTCCCGGCAGGCCAGCCTAGAGCGTGGCCTCCGCCCCGCTCCCTCACGGCCGTGACGCGCGCGCCGTGACGCAACGCGGTGACGCAAAAAAGTGTGCGCCCTCCAGAGCGATCGCGGCCGCCGCGGGGTGCGCGGGGCCGGCTGCAGGGGCCGGGGGTGGCNCGCCGGGCTCTTCCTCCTGCGCTGGGCCCGCTCGGCCGGGAGGCTCTCTGGTTCTTCGCTCCCCCCACTCTCGGTCTCCGCCGACCTTTAAACGTTGGGGCCGCCGGTGCGTCCCGCCGAGCCGGGCAGTGCGGGACCCCGCGGGAGCTGTCACGGCCGCCCCCGCGAGGTGCGGCCCGCGTGTTTCCCCTTCCAGCCTCACGAAGAGGAATTGATGTTGAAACGGAGTGGGGTCTTTTTTTCTCCTATTTTGTAGACAGCAGAAGTTTGTTCCTGTTTTTTGGTCTTGTCCTGCCAGATAAGAATGTAATTCGAAGTTTGTTTTTTAAAAGGAGAGCTTTCAGGAAACCGAATAATCTTGTGGTTTTCCCTGTCCTTAAAATGCCTTAATTAAAAAACAGCCAAACAAGAAAAAGAAAACCCCAACAACCGAGTTTTTAAACAAATACTTAAAAACAATATTAGGGATATGTTCAGTATGACAGCCCGTTTGGAGCTCTGTTAAACAGGGAAGTTGAACAAATGAAGACTTCTTTCAGTGTAGGACACCAAACCACATTTTTCTGCTATGAAGATTGTGAGGCTTTTCTGTCCTTGTGGTATATTATTTCCACAAGTGAACTTCAGTGTTGACAGTTTGTGATACTTCAACTTCCACGTGGTTATTTCAGGCTCAACAGGTTTAGACAAATAGCTGTTAGGTACCTCATCTCTTTAAAGCATATTTGTGATGAGGGGGAGAATTTTATTTTTTCTTAAAGTAAGGAATTCTTTCTGTTAAAACATTAGTATGAAAGAAACTACAGGTGCTGTACAGAACCTGCTCAGCTTTGCTGGGCAATCAACTTGATTCCAGCTCATTAGTGACGTTACATTATTACATTAGTCTTCTCTACATTGTGTCCTCAGCCAGACTTAGAATCATGCTTTGGGAGCAATGTAAAACTGGACTATTTAAGATGGGCTGAAGTGCACTTATTAGAATTTGAGCTGCCCCTATGCATGTGGAATTACAAATCTTCATGTAATTTTTGTCCATTAATTCAATGTGTACATTAATTTAAATATGCAGTTTTTCTTGAAAAATTTTTCTTGGAAAATTTCAATCTTTTAACCAGAGTTGGTTAAAATTGTGGTTTTCAGGAGGGTTTTTTTTTTTTTGCTTGAAGTATAATTTTTGGTTTTATTATGTAGCTCATTCATTTTCCATTTAAATTGCTAAGTTGGGCCTTTTGCGTTCATTTCCCAAATAACCAAACTATTTGTTTTCAGATTTTACAAGTATGTATTATATTCACTAGGAGGTTTCATGCTCTAAAATGTTTATCTGTGGGAAGTCAGTGTGTTCAGAACCTCCTAATTCTTTCCCTGAACACAGCATCAGTTAGGGAATGAGATGTTGCATTAGTGTGAGGCTCCAGTGGGCAGAAGGGTGGAGCTGACTTGCTCCAACTGTTCCAGGCACTGAATGAAGGTTTGTGGTTAGAGGTCACTGGAATTTTATTTCCTCCCTGTTCAGAGGTGTCTCACTGAGGTGACTCAAGCACTAAAGTGTCTCAGGTTTCAAAAACATATGAGTACCTTGAGGAGTCTGTGTCTCAGTACTCTTTGGGTTTCCCTTTTATGTCAAATCCTGACATCTAAACTCAGAAGATTGAAATGCCCATAAAGCCTTTGCTATGTCACAGGAATACCAGGTAGTGTTTAATGTTAAAGCATGTGCACCATTTAATATTAATATTAATATTTTAATAGCATGTGTTATAATATTGTGGTTTAATATTAATACCACGTGCACCAACCACAGTGTGCTGAAACAGGCACGTGTAGGTTTTCAGTGGCAGTGGCCGCCATGGTAGTTAAGACTGCAAATATTTGTCTTTCGCAGTCAAATTGTTTAAGTGTTTTATGCTTTGTTAATATTGATTCTAAATATATTTTGGTAATAGTGCTGTTTGGCAAAATATCCTATTCCTTAGCTTATTAGATGTTTAAAGTGAAATCTGTAGTAGGCTGTGATTTTACAAACTTATTAAGAGAAAAAATTTACATTCCCCTGTCGCCTTTACCTTCCCCCCCAAATTTTAAATCTGATCAGTTCTGCTGGTTCTTGAAGAGCAGTTTAAGATGGATTTTTTTCAGCAGCTTGTTCAAGGGAAATAGTGAAAGTCAAAGCTGTTCTCCCAGGTTTCCTCTCCATCAGACCAGGTGTGTTGCTGTCAGTTACAGGTTAGTTCATATTGTTTGTTCTTGTCTTCTCTGCAGAGCTCTTAGCTTTGATTTAAGATGGAATTCTTCACAGTAGGAGTTTATGTGGTGCCATCTAAAACAGTCATATTTATTTGAATAGATTGGAAGGGATAGACCCCTGGAAGAGAGGAGATGCCTTGGCGAGACATTCATTGTCACTGCTGTGTCCCAGTGGAAAGGGTGGCATTTTTGTTACAGTGTCATTTCAGGAAAACAGCTCTCTGACAGCACTAGTTATTTAGATCAATAATGTGCTTTATTGAAGCAGTACTACAGGTTTTAGGGATAGCTGGGATTTTTCACTCAATTTTGGTATAGCACAAGGTGTCCCAGAGGGCAGTGTGAGCAGTTCCTGTGGTCTTCCTGACTGGGACTTTGTTGACCTGTTGCAGGGATTGCTAGGCCTTTTCTATTTTCCAGCAGGCACAGTTAAGGGTTGTTAGAGGAAGTGAATTGTTCTCCAGATTGCAGGAGAGCCTGCAGAGGCCCTGTACGAGCTCTGAGGTCGCAGGGCCCTTTTTTCTGTATCCCTTGAGTAGGGAGTGAAGGTGGGGATGTCTGAAATGGTTGAATGTGGATTCCGTTACAGTACTTGTGTTCTGAGGCCCAGAGTGGATTTGTCTGCATGTTTTTCTCTGATACTTAAAAGCTCTGAAGTGCTGCTGGCAAGTAGTGTTCAGTTAATGAAGAAGGAAATGGAGCTTTATGAGCTTGGAGTAGTTATTATTTTCAAAGGTGTTTTGGGGATGTGTGTGTACAATCTCATTATGTTTTTGCCTGCATTTAAGTAGTGTTTCTTCCTAAGCAATTTATGCATTTGCATTGAATTTCCCGATATAGTTCTGAAATGAATGAATGAATAATGAATGCCCTAGATGAAATCATAATTACTTGCGATTTAGGAAACATCATCTTTCTTCATGCTTAGGTAGTTTTTTTGTTAGCATATGCCCACTTCATGTAGAACTTATCAAAATGGTGTTCTTGTAGTCACAGGTTTATCTTTTCATAGTCTTTGAGCGATGACTTTTGTGCAGTTTCTGCCAGTTTAATCTTCAGCCAGTGTTCTTAACTTCATGTTTCCCATTTAACTAACCAGTCACAGTACATTAAATTCAGAAGCACCTATGAGACAAGAGGTAGAACTGTAGGATTGTTCATCCATTCCCTGAGTGAGGAAAAGTTTTAAACCAATTGGAGGTGTCCAGTACACAGTTGAATTATTGTGATGTTTTTCAGAGACAGCTTGGGCTATAAATGCATATGTAATCTATGCTATGGCTGCCTTTTAGAGTGTCATTTGACTGTCTCCTGAACATGGATTTCAGGACTTGATGTGTATGTCACTGTCTTAAACACTTCTGTATTTAACACTGGTTTGAAAACTTCTTTCTCTGGGTCAGTTATGACAAATGGGTATTTAATCTCATGATAGATGGATATTATAATGGCTAATGAAATGTTGAAAATCTTTGTGGTTTTGGATATGAAGAAATCTTTTTTGCTGGGTGTACTCTGCCCCCCCTCCAATACAAAGTTGGTCTATAAATTAGGTTTGGGTATTCTTTCCTCTAGAAGTTACAACACTTCACAGCAATCACAGTTTGTCAGGTTGGAAACTAGGGGCACGGCAGTATCTTGAGACCGATTTTGTTCTAGTTCAGGCTCTTTATATTTCTAGTAGGTTTTTATCAGATCGACAAAAGCTGACACCTGGAAATTTAAAGGCTTAAACAGAACTTACAGTGATAGTTCCCTTCATTAAATGGTACTTCAACAAGTCACTCAGTGCTGTAGGAGTTTCTCACTTTTGAGGATGGATAAATCTTCTGTCAGCTGCTGTCATGCAAGTAAAGACTGATAAATCTGAAGTAATTGCTCCAGTGCTCCCTCCTGTGATCATCCTTCCTTCCTTCTGGAGCCGCTGGCTGTTCTTAGAAACCTGAGCAAGTGGTGGAAACCCTGAACAAGTGGTGGAAACCCTGAACAAGTGGTGCCTGGCTCTTTCCCACCACGGCTGTCCTGGGGCTGCTCCCACTGCCTGCGGCGCTCGGGGGCTGCCTCTGCTCCTCAGCACTGTGGATCTGAGGATTTTGTTGGCGCTTCCACCACTGGCTGCAGGGCTTTAAACTGGGATAAGGACACTGATCTCAATCTTGCTGCTGTGACTGGGTTTGTTCTTGAGTAAATCACCACAAAGGGTAGCTCAGGTCTGCTCCTGGAGTTGAGGTAGAGCTTTTAAAAGGCTCAGCAGTGAACACAGCTGTGGTGAGCTGTGCATTCCAACCATGGTCAGGGCTGGGGAGCACCAGTCAGGACTTGTGTTCAGAGGTGCACGTGTTCTTTAGTCTGCAGGCAAAGGAACAGAAAGAAACTTTCACCTTTGAAAGCACTGATCTATCATTTTATCTTCTCACTCGTTTTTGCTGAGTATTATTTGCTTCTTTCAAATGACTTGTAGTATTTGATTTAGATTGTTTCAATGAATACAGTAAAAGAGAGGGATTTCTTGCTCATTTTTATGCCTTTTTTTTTTTTTTTCTGGTTGTTACCTCTGCCTTAGGCTAAGCCATGACTTCAGGATCTGGGCATGTGGACTCCAAGGCTGAGCTCACTACTTTGCTTGAGCAATGGGAGAAAGAACACGGCAGCGGGCAAGACATGGTTCCTATTCTCACCAGGTAAGATCTAAGGAAACCCCTAAAGCTGAATATCTGAAGTTACAGGACAGCAGCTTTTACCATGTTTTTTTCTTGAGGAGTTCACATACCTGGTAACCTGTAATTAATTTTCTTGATCTGGAAAATGAACTGTTAGTGTGGTATTTAAATAAAAACCTTTAGTAAGAAATTTATTTTACAAAGACATCTTACACAAACTGTCTCTAAAACATGAATTTAATTCTCTAAAATAGTAGAAGTCAGGAGCATCATTAAATGCTTGAAATAACTGTGCTATCTTCACTTGAAGCTTGTAAAACATTCATCAAGATGGGAAGCAAGGTGTGAGGGGTTTGAGATTGCAGTGACATTGATCAGATTAAATGAAAGGAAGAGAGGAGGAGCTATATTGAGAAGATAGTAGTGAAGGTCATAGGGCATGTTTAAAGTGAAATTTTGAAACCTGATTGGTTTTGTTTTTTAAGCTGTGTGATGATCGACTGGCATTGTATTGTGAGAACAATATTCCCTGGACCAATAAATTACTTGGGGTGATTAGTTAACACCATTAATTATAAGACAGTGTCTAGTACAGAAGAAAGATTTGAATGATCAGTTGCATTTGTGGTTTCCCAAGCCAGGCTTCTTTTGGGTAGACTGACATTACTCCTGCTTTAAGGGGAGATTTGCAGAAATTCCCCCGATTCCTCACATTTCTGCTGGCAGATCCATGGCCTGCCTTCTGTGTGCAGGACTCAACTGCTCTGTGGTTCAGGAGCAATCCAGGTGTCTCTTCTGCCTTGTTGGGTCAGACAAGTCAGTGCACAGAACTGGAGCTGGCACTGGGTGGAAGTCACAGGAATCTGGTGGAGCTTCTTTGCTCAGGTCTATGCTGTGCCTCACCCACTGGGCACAACTTTTTTGCTGTTCTTACTGCATTTTAAAAATAGCAGCACAGGACAGGGAGATGAGCAACAGAAAGCCAACCCTAAACACTTGAAAATTAGTGTGTCTCTTGAAAATCATGAGAGAGGTTTTGGTATATCTGTGTATATTGTCTTAAGGAAAAGTTCTATTTCAAGGCTTTTTCTTGTAGGAATAACCAGAAATTTACTGTATTCTAAGAAATTTAAAGGCATTTGAAGGAAACATGTATTTTTTGTGCTCATAGCAGTCTGGCACTTCTTGCTCCTGTTCAGCTCCTGGAGCTCCCTACATTATTTATGCTCAGACAAGTCTGATAACTGTTGGTTCTCACGGTTTCTGTGCAGCAGGCAGAGCGGTTATAAATGGTGAAGGCTTGGGTATTTTTGCTTTAGTGGAGATAGTACAGATTTATTTAAGGTAGCAAGGGGATCTACTGGCTTTGGCCAGAAGTTAAAATCAGAAATTAGATAAACTTCAGTTATCAGTGAGAGCCATGTCTCTGTTTGTAGGAGAGAGTTTTAGCTATTTAGTTATTTAGAGTTTGCTGGTAGAGATGCTCCCAAGGAATCCTCACCAACTGGAGCTTGCATTGGCCAGTGTCCTGAGGCAGAGCAATGCCCTTGCATATTGGTTTGGTCTTAGGACAGAGGGAGCTGTGGTCATGCTTTTTGGTGAGTGATATTTCTCTAATTCCTTCCTCCTTGTGAGCTAAATGGAAGAAAACTTCCCTGTGTGGATGGGGGTCTGTTGAATGTGTTGCTGAGGCAGCACAGGTGAGAGTGCAGTAACAGGACAAGGACAGCAATAGCACCAGTTACAGACCACAGCTGAGTTGTCACTTCCAAAAAGCTGGTTTTCTGGATTTACAAACAGTTGAGTGTTAGAAGGTGTGAACTGAAGAAATTACTTGGAAAGCCTGTCAGCAAGCAACAGGTATTTAATATATGTGGTTTTCAAAAATATTGTAAATTCAAATGATCCTGCAACAGTGTTACTCCATACTGGATGCAAGTCATGTTCAACCAATCAGGCAAATCCTGGGACTCAGATGTTGCATCCCAGGAGCCTCTTTCATGAGGGGAATAAATCAGCAGTTTAACATCGTAACTTCATCTCCACAAACCAACCATATTGTGGTATGGGATCCTAGAGCATTTTATGCTGTTGCAATCTGCTGTAAAGGCTCAAGCTGGTCGTTAATGCCAGGTGATGACACAGAGCATGATTAGAATGGCTTTGTTGTGCCATCCAGATCACTGGGGGCCTTGCAAAGTTGACATACTTTTCTGTATACCCCTGACTCTTCCTTCCCTGCTCCCAAGGTGAGCTCAGTTTGTGAGAAGTGAAAATGAGGATCTGACTAAACTTTCCAAAGGCAGTTGTAAAGAGAAAAAAAATTAGTTGTAATTGTAATGGTAAATTTTACTATTGTAATTTACAATTTACATTATATTAAATTACATAATTTACAAATTGTAGCATTTACAAGATATAAATCCTACATCTTGTCTGCAGACTTGGAAGTGGCTGCAGAACCATTATAAAGCCAAGTGAATGAAGGACATCTTGAAACTGGAATAGAAGTTCTGTGGTTTTGTGAATTGTGTTCTGTTACAGCCCTGTGTACCAGGTGCCTATGTTAGAAGGCAGGAATGAGCTTTGGTAGTTATTTGACACTCATTTGCTTCAATTGAGAATTGAGAAAGCAGTTGATCTAGATAGATTTATCTAAGTCAAATCACAAACCACCTTTGTGTTAGTTAAAAGAAGGGTATTGTAAGCAAACTTGATCTTTTTTTTTCCTTTGAAAATCAATTTCAAAGAGGCAATGCTTTTTTTTTTCCTTTTTTTTCCTATTTTTCTGTAGTTTGCTCAAACAGTTGTGAATAATTGCCTCAAAAACCTCCATAATTAGTGCTTCACGTTTGTTTTTCATTGAGCCTGTGATAATGCTGTCCCTGAAAGCACTGGGAGCTGGCTCTCTGTTTGGCTGCCTACCCAGACAGGATGCACTGGCCAGAGTGTTGTGCTCACTTTCCATGCTGCTTGTCTGTCCTTCCTGGCACATCACCAAAATGCTAATTATCACCTCAAAAGACCTGACAAGGCGAGAGTGCTGCTTCCCAGCTCCCCATTTGTCTGAGTTTTCTGTCAGCAGACATCCCTCAAGCTATTAGTTCTCATGGAAAAAAATGAGGAGCTGGCAGTGGAGTATTTAAGTAACTTGCTTCTGCCAGAATTTCTTGAGAGTTCAAGCTGTGCCACCTATTATTAACAAGGGACACAATTTGCATCCCTTCACAGTCTGGCTTATAAAAAGTAAATATTGGAACCCCACAGGATCAACAGTTTGTTGAAAGATAATTGTCAGATCAAAGGCAAGCAAGAAAATTCTCTGCTCATTCCCAATGAGCTAATTTGCTGTTCCTAGAATCCGGCAGGAGCCCTCCTCTGTCACACTGACAAGTCAGTGTAGCTCACAGAGGCAGGACTAAGTACACTTTTGCCTCTAATCATGCCTGGGAACACTGGATATTTTCTGGAAACTAACAGGAATGGAGTAGAAGTCAGCAGTGTTCTGTAAGGGGAATCCTCTGAAAGACAAATATTTTTCCAGGGATTACTGCAGCCTTCCAGCAGTTTTCCCTCCCCTGTGATAAACTCTGCCTAGATAACTACTCTGAGGTATTAAAACCTTGTTTTAAAATGCTGTGCTGCACATAGATGCTTCCTCCCACTCTGCACCTCCATAGATGGGAAGGAATCATGTTTTATACCAAGGAAATGAGATCTAATTTCCGAATGCTTTTTCAGTTGAATTGAGCGCTCTTTATTTCACCTCAAACTGCATATATTTTTGCTGTAACTACATGGAGAAGGATGGTGAATGACTATGGAATTATTTATTGCTTGATCATGAGAGAATTTTCCTCTTCTTGATTTTGTGTAAATAAAAATAATAACTAATTCTCTTACTGCTTATTCTAAATGAATTAGAGCATAGGATTTCTTACGTCTGCTGAGGCTACTTCTCAGTTTAGGGGAAGGCATAGCTCCAAAACAACTCAATGTTGTTTTTCTGATGCAGAGGAGCATTTAATGTATTTTGAAGGCCTGTGAACAGGGAGCTGGCTGAGTTTCTCCTTGTCTTATCCGTGGCGGTAGCTGACGCATGGTAAAACTTTGATAACTGAATAGAGGTTACACAGAGCTTAATAAAAGTATTTAGTATTAATTAAATATTTATATTTATATTGAATTCTACAACACAATTGAAATTTAATGTGCAAAATAACAAAAAATTGTGCAGACAGTTTGAACAGCTGTCCCTGCACAGACTGAACAAGGAGGAGGACTAAGTCACCTGTTCAGGACTTGCTCTGCTGCCAAAGAAAGACACTGTGGTGGTGAAAAGTACTGTTCAAGCCCTTTATTTACTCTAGTTCTCTACACTATGTGTTGTAGAACACCACAAGGAGTCTAACATGAGTAAATGAAAGGTGTTGGCCCTTCAGAGTGTCATGTTTTCGTCTCTGGGATGTTGCTATGGCTTCAGTGTGTTTCAGAGGTAAAAATGAGATGAGATAGTAGAGGCCAGTGTTTTCTCTCCCCCCTACTGTGGACAGTCAGAAGTCCTCTGGTGGCACTGAACACTGGGTGAAGGCTGGTGGGCTGTTTTGGAGTGCTCTGACAGATCTGTGGATGTGAGGAGCTGTGCTCCAGGAGTGTGAATTCCGCTCACTTTGTGTTCCTGCTGCAGAATGTCCGAGCTGATTGAGAAGGAGACTGAAGAGTACCGCAAGGGGGACCCGGACCCGTTTGATGACCGACACCCAGGTGAGGTGTCCTGAGTGGTTTTGGCAGCACCAGCTGTGTCCCAGTGCTTACTTGGTAGCTCATATTCAAAAGTAAACAGTTTTTAGCCTGAATGTGCCAACTGCTGATCGAGGTCTGCCACTGCTTTTGCACTGGGAAGTTGTGCTCTGTGGTGCTGACACTAGAGCATCCCACAGTCGGTTTGAAGGTAGCAGTTCAATATTAATGTTGGCATCTTCAGGTAGGAAGATGAGTGTTTTCCTGTTTTCCTGTTTGTCTCACAGGTCGGGCAGACCCGGAGTGCATGCTTGGTCACTTACTGAGGATACTCTTCAAAAATGATGATTTCATGAATGCGGTAGGTTTGCTCCGAGAACTTTCTCTGTCAATTCCTCAAGCCACCTTACTTTCCTTTTATTTCCTCTGTGCTGGTTAACCTTGGTACTTGTTTAATACTTACTTTAGTGGTGTCAGAATTCTTTTTTCTATAATGCTGGTTTTTAAGATGGGTTTCAAAGCAACTCATTTGCCACTTGCCACTGTTAAAGTGACTGAAGTAAGAGAGGTCATGAGCTATTGTAATGTATGTAGCAAAAGCTGAATTAGTTGTTTTCAAGACTTATCAGTCTCTTTAAAGAAAATGGAGCTTCTCTAATACAAGTCCGGAACCATAATTTCTTTCTGTAACGGAAAAGAATACCACTAATTCCAGTGCCTTGTTTCTGAGTGCTTGGCACTGCTGGGCTGCCTGCAGGAGCAGAAGAGCATGTCACCTCTAGAAGACTGAGGCAGAGAATCAGAAAGCAAGAGTCTGCCTTTCCACTTGCATTGCTAACCTCTAACATGACTTAACAGCTAAAATTAGGTGCAAGCACCTATATCAGTACACATTGCTGGAAGGATTCTGACAGATTGCTTGCATGTTTCTCTGTCTTAAACTGGAAGTGATGAGCAAGCACAGGTGCAATTAAAAACGTGCAAATTCTTAGGTTAATTTTTTTAGTTGTCTTTTCATGTTTGCACTGTTACTGGTACAGTTTTTCAAGGCACTTGTCTTTACAAATCAGTTCAAGGTAGGTATTTAGTCAGTGAACAGCAAATCAGAGGCTCTGCTTCTCTGAGAAATAATTTAAACTTCTAAGGCATTGAGGAAGCAGGCTAAAGGCTGGTCATGTTGAGATCCAGGGCTTAGACTGGCATTCCTTACTTTATTGTTTTGCTGCTGTGGGAGCTGTAAGGCTTTCACTGCTCTGGGTTTGGTTTGAATTTCAAACTAGTGCTGTTCCTGTTCTTCTCCAGCTAGTGAATGCTTATGTGATGACAAGCAGAGAACCTCCACTAAACACTGCTGCCTGCAGACTTCTGCTGGACATCATGCCGGGACTGGAAACAGCTGTTGTCTTTCAGGAAAAGGTATCATCTGTACTAAAGCTTGGGTTTTAAGCTTGCTTTATTTTGTACTCCAACAAGAGTTCCCAAAGGAGAAACCAGTAAAAAGAAATCCTGTGTCTGAGAGCCAATCTGTTCAGTCTTACTAATGGTTTGGGGCTTTTTGCTCTTGGCTTGTTCAATTACTCAGATCTCAAGTATTTCATAGCTTTTTAGAGTGTGATGTGATTGATTCAAACAGAGGAGCTTGGAACTTAATGTAATGTTTTGGGAATGGTTATGATTTGAATTGTTACTCTGTAGGCCTGTGAATAGAGCAGGCTGTATAGAGCATGGAAAACTTGCCCAGTCTGGCAGAGTGATAACTTTTCTAGAGCTAAGTGATAAGCAAGTCATACTTTAACTAAGCAGTCTAAAATCCACAAGCTTTGTGGAGATTATCTGGAACTGTGATGGACAGCTGAATCAGACTTCAGCATGCTGGTAATGAGTTGTTCTGAAGGAATGCACACAGAGTGGAAAGTGAGGAGAAAGTGAATTTCACTCAAGCCATTTTCCTCATCTGTAAGAATTATTCTTTTTCTGAAGTTTGGAAATGAGGTAGTGCTTTATATAAAAGTTCTAAATTAATTTCTCTACTATTGGAATTATGCATATGAATTCTAAAGCATGATAAAAGAAAAGAATAATGTGCTCCCTTTGTGAAAGATTTAATTTAATTTGAGCTCTTTGTGATCTGTCCAAAAGCTGAGGCTGGGAAGCCTTGATCAAAAAACAATTTAAAACCAAAACGGTAGTTCCCCATTTGAGGAGAATATAGCTATTTCCAGAGACTGAAGCTCTCTGTAAACTGAAATGAAGTTTTGCACTCAGGGACTTTTTTCCTTTTGACTTGAGGATGTCTAGAGCTCTGCTCTGGCACTTAGGGCTCCTGTATGTAGGAGGCTTTGGGAAGAGGGTGCTGTTCTCTTCACAAAGAGGCCCTCTAGCGACCAAAGGATTTCACAGCTCATCAGTTAGAAATTTTTTTTTATTACATAAGAGCATTGAAATAATAATGCAATTGTCCTTAAATATATAACAGGCAACTCCAAAAATCTGTAAGCTGAGAGTTCCCATTAAAATGTGCCTCTTCATTATTACTTTTCACTGATATTTTATTGTATCGTACCTATTGTTCAAATTATGTGCAAGATTTCTATCATGGTAATGATGCGTTGTTGTTGAAGTTTCCAAATCCAGTGGCAATTTAGAGGAAACAAATTAATCTTTCATTCTAAACCATTGTCTTTTTAGTTGTCTTTTTTTAATTTAGCTAAATTTAGTTTTATTTGATGTAAGTTCAACGCAGATTCTTTGGAATTTGCTGAGTTACTGGAGATTTTTATTAGTGAAACTGACTGGAACTTTGGGCTTGTTTGTTTGGACTAAATCATACCTGTAGTGTTTTGCTGCTTCCTAGGAAATACCTTGACTGGCCACTGTTTGCAGGTGTGCAAATCCAAATATCTGATGCCTGGGCGTAGTTTCATACAGCTTAAAGTTTTAGATTTTCTTTTTTTTTCCCCCTTTTATTTGGTTCCAGTTATTTTTATTCATTGCATGCTTGGTAGGAAATGCAGCCTGGTCATTACTAGAGATAAGAGAGAATTCTTCCCAGAGGGTGTTTTCACTGGGACGGAGAAGTAAAAGATGAAATGTAACTGTTAGAATTGGTTTCTTGTTTTCCTCCCTTCTAGGAAGGCATAGTTGAAAATCTCTTTAAGTGGGCACGAGAGGCTGATCAGCCGCTAAGGACGTACGCAACGGGACTGTTGGGAGGAGCTATGGAAAACCAGGACATTGCAGCAAATTACAGGGATGAGAACTCCCAATTGGTAATGATATCTCAATTGCTTTCCTTTTGTGGAGTACAGTTACCTCTTTATAATTTTCATTCACGGGGAGTTCACATTCATGGGTTAATATATGATTCTTACAGTGGTTGTAGTACTATCTGTAATAGTCATGGTTTCCATCCTTCCCTGACTGAGCTGGAGCATGGAGCCTGATTAGTCTGTTAACAGCAGTTGTATTCAAAATGTCAATGGAAACCTAAGAAGTCAAATACTTCACTTTTTAATGAGACTCATATTCATACTTAAAGAAGAATTTTCAGAAGCTCTGCATCTAACTATTGCACATTGTGATTTGCCCACCAGACAGAGGTTTTAAAATGAAAGGTAAGTCAACATGGAGACAGCTGTGCTGAAATTGTGATGACTTCTCTTCTAAACATTAAAAGTAAAAACATGACCTTCGGTTTTGTGGAACTGCAGTTTACCAAAGCTGCTGCTTCCAAAGGGAATGTTGCCTTTATTTTGGGCTGGGCAGAGATGGTGGAAGGATGCTGCAAGCTGGTATGTGGTTCTGTTAGCATCAGTACAGCTCATCTGGTCCTAACAGCTTTTCAGCCACTTCCTTCTCACACAGGAGACATGGTGCTGATATTTTAGAATGAAAGTAGCTGTAGCAAAATGGATTTGAGTTCTCTCACTCACTTTGAAGTTATTATTTTTCTGGGCAAATGTACACCACAGCGTACTCAGCACTTTATGCTGTGGAGGAGTTATATGATGATAGCAGAAAATATGGCTGAGGTGAGTTGCATGATCAAAGCAAGGAGCATGTTCTCATGAGTGCTGCTCTTCTGAAACAGGTGGCTCTGGTGCTTCGTCGGCTACGAGAGTTGCAGGTCACTGAAATGACCACAAAACAGGAGAACAAGCGCCCCAGTCCTCGGAAAGTGCCATCAGATCCTCTGCTGCCCCTCGATGAAGAGGCTGTGGATATGGATTATGGGGAGATGACAGTAGATGGAGAGCAAGAAGAAGTTTCTGGTGATATGGAGATCTCCTTTCATCTGGATTCAAGTCATAAGACCAGTAGCAGAGTAAACTCTGCTACAAAGCTAGATGATGGGGTACTAAGAAAAAGCAAATCAGGGAAACAGCACGAAAGAGACGGCTTCCGGAAGGCCAAGCAAAAGCTGGGCTTCTCCACCTCGGAGCCAGAGCGGATGTTTGTTGAACTGTCCAACAGCAGCTGGTCAGAAATGTCCCCGTGGGTGATTGGCACTAATTACACACTTTACCCCTTGACTCCTGCCATAGAGCAGAGGCTGATTCTTCAGTACCTGACTCCCTTGGGGGAGTACCAAGAGGTGAGCATATGAAGGTGGGAGGAAGCACTCTATGCTCTAATTCTCTGTACAAAGCTGAGTGGAATTGTGGGGGAAAATTGGCAGAACCGTTATATCACTCTCTGATATTTCCTGCCATGATTAAGATTGGTAACTCTTCCAGAATTGTTGATGACTTCTAAATTGATGAAGTCATTAGTTTGAATATTACTTGGTGGGTAATACTCAAACCTGAACCTTGCAGGTGTGTGGTCTGGTAGTTAGAGCTTGGCTCTGAGGATTTTGTCCCATGTTCCTGCTAAATTTGGTGCTTGCTTCCATGAAGCTTTGTTTGAAATGCAGACATTTTTCCTGTTTCTTATGTGGGATATCATAGATTCCTGCAAGTAGAAGTCTGAGGAAATAATCAACTTGAAATTCTAAACGAAGTGGTTCGTGTAACCTCTGTAGTAGTTCTGAGGAGAAGTGGCAGGACCCATGTTATGCAGATGCTTTTGAAAACTGATATTACTTAAATGGACAAAATAATGTGGCTGTGTCAGATTTACCCACCTGTGTTTCTTTCTTTTTTTATCTNTACCTTAATTTGTAGCAGAACAAAGCAACACAGTTTTGCTTTGTGGTAGATGTTATGTGTGTGCACATGTGTGCCTTGTTTCTGTGAGAGCCAGAGAAACCATTACCCCCTAACACCCTGCATGCAGACTGGATTGCTTCATATGCCAGCAATAATAGGCTATAAAAATAGGAATTACTAGCATAAAGGTGTTGCAAAGAATGATGCAAAGGGTTTTGGTTTGTTGCCCTGCTCTCCTGTTTTTTCTGTTCAGTTGTTGGGTAGTTGTCTTTGCACAGATGGAAGGTGGAGCCTCTCTCCAGGGTGGTATCTGTGTGGACTTCCATAGCCGCACATGGAGGAGAGTCTTAAGATTTCCGTGTGGCAGCTGCCATGCACCTTGCTGCAGTCAGCAGATGTATTACAAGAGGTCTGTTAACCTTTATTGCTTCCTATGGATGGAGCTGGTTACCTCTGACCTCTCATAACAGGTATCTGCTAATAGGGGAAAATTGGGGGTTTGAGAGAGTATAAACCAAAAGAGACCTTGTAATTCTCATGAAACGTTCAGCTAGTGTTCCGTTTTTGTTTTTCTCAGCTGCTACCCATCTTTATGCAACTGGGATCAAGGGAGCTGATGATGTACTACATTGATTTGAAGCGAACCAATGATGTGCTGCTCACTTTTGAAGCTCTTAAGGTAAATTACTTTTGTAATACATAAAATATACCATAAACATTGTAAAAACTTGGAATATATTCTTGCTATGTGTCAAAGGCAAGTGCTCATCTTCTTTAGGCTGGTGTCTTGCAGCATTCCCTAGGATTGGAAGTGGCTTTCACTCAACTTGAATGCACTGCAGTTTTGTTTTTTTAAGTGTCAAGCACTTCAAATGAAAAAACAGGAAAGGAAGGAGGGACTAAAAAGATCTTAATTGTGCAGAAAGGGTCATTAAGTTCACCTTTTATCTACCTATTTGAAATGATAAAAATTCCTTTTTCTGTCAAATGATTGTGTTCCTGCTGCCCTTAGATGGCATTCCCTGAGTTATTCCACTGCCTGCCATCTCAAAGGACACTTGTGAGAGGGTAAGGAGCATAGACATCTTATTCCCAGAAGCCCCAGCATGACATCTCTGAGCTCAGTGGTTGAAATACTAGTTTTGTGTGAGTAGTCTTTAAAGTTACCTCCCCAAGGTAAAAAGCCACACAAAATAACCCTATTCAAGCCAAACCTGCAGTGCAGCAGCACAAGTTAAACTTTTCTGTGCATTCTTTCCCTCTTTCACAGTAACTTCTCTGCCTCTGACCCTCCAGAGTCTTCCTCTCTGTATCTTTGTCATTTGTCTGAGAATTTATTTTGAAGGAGCAGTGTTCCTACAGTAGCTGTAGATAACTTCAGTTGGGAGTAGAGTGGGGTTTACAGTGGTTCTTACTGTTTCCTCTTAAGGTGTAGGTAATACAGAAAAGCAGTATGCAGTACACTTCAGTGAAGCTGCAAGCTTCCCTTTAATTGCCTTTACACCTCATTTTGTAAAATTCCTTGTGTCAGCAACATGTCATAATCGAAATATGAATGGAAATTTAAGTTGTTAGTAGTGATAATAGTGAGTAAATTTGAAGACGGTAGAAAGACCTTAAGGTGGCCAGTTGGATAATTTCTGAATTGCTCTGCTTTTCTTGTATTTCTTTTGCAAGATGTGTAGAAAAAAGTGGTAGTTTGTTTTTGGGATAAATACTACATTCTGGGTTAATGTAATGGGAGGAAGAAGTGAGGTGCACAAAGCACAGAGCAGTTACTTTTTCTGCCGTCTGTTTTTCTATGGGATGGGGATGGAATTGATGACAAGTTTGTAGAATCCTAGTCTAATCTGCTTTTATGATTCCTTAGCATTTGGCATCATTGCTGCTGCACAACAAGTTTGCTACGGAGTTTGTTGCTCATGGAGGAGTGCAAAAGTTGCTGGAGATTCCTCGTCCTTCCATGGCAGCAACAGGAGTGTCCATGTGTTTGTATTACTTGTCGTACAATCAAGATGCTATGGAGAGGGTAAGAGTTGTTCTTGTACTGTAACTGCAGTGATTCCCATCATTTCTCAGTGTTTCTGCCTGTGTTCAAACAGTGAATAAATAAACATCTCCTAAGCTTAAAAGCAGATTTATATGGATGACTGATATATGCAGAGGCATTAGGAGGTATATGAGTAATAATGTATTGTTTCAAGGTGTGTATATGAATAACAGTGTTTTGATTCAAGGATGTGGATTTCAGTTCCTAGGGAATTAACTGAAGACCTAGTCAGCATAGTCTCAATACTTTAATAATCCTTTTCATTCTATTCTTCCCTCTTTCCCTCAAAAAATCCCAACAAAACCCTTCTTCATTCTCATTTGCCTTTCTTTCCTGTCTTTTCCAATGGACTTCTACACCTGAGATTGTTTTTCTTTATGCATGGTTCCAGATGTTCTGCCAGATGTTATCCCCAATATGTTCAGATACCAGGTAGAGCAGGTGCCTGTGGTACATTTTGGATTTCAGAGGAAGCCAGCTTCAGGGTACAGTCCCTTGTCAAGTAGTCCATGCTAGACTTCAGGTCTGAGCCTGGTAGCACTGTATTCTTTGAGTGCATCCAACACCAGCAGAGAAGAGATGGAAAACTCTGCTAACTTGGCACACAGCAGCTGTTGCCAGCACTTCAGCTCTTCTTGTCACTGTCCCTGACAGAGGGTTCCCAGTTCCTCCTCAGTTGAAGTAAATAGGCAAATGCAGAAGTGCAGTTCTGGGCACATGGTCCACACATCTCGGAGGCACGGTCTGAGAACAGGAAAAGACCAGCTCAGTTCTCTGTTTCCAGAGAGAAGCTGGCCTCTAGGCTTGCATTTGACGATCCTTGCAGTTCCCCTAGGCTTCAGTGCTGCCAGAGTTTGCCAGTACCTCAACATAGCATATGGTACTTGGTTACACTGAGCAGAATTTGTGTTTCTTCAGTAGAAATTTGTCTGCCTCTAGCGAAGCATTCTTTGGATATGTGGAAATGGTATGGAGAAGGACTCTCTGGAATTATTCTACAGTAATGCTGCTGTATTCATTGTGCTTTGCTCTGGGAATGGACCATCTTCTGGACCTACATTGCCAAATCATACTCTTTGTTAGTCTAACAAAGAGTATGTAGCTTTTTTTACTGGCCTGGAAATGGGATTTTTTATTTCATGTCTCAGTTGTCTCAAGTCAAGCTGGGAGTAACTGATACTTGTCCTCTGCTTCTCAAAGAGTCTTCATTCTCCTTGGACCAAATCTCTTAAGCAGTCTGTTGGAAGTCCACTTCAAGAACGTTCTTTTGCTTTCTAGGTGTGCATGCACCCCCATAACGTGCTTTCAGATGTAGTGAACTACACCTTGTGGCTGATGGAGTGCTCCCACGCCTCAGGCTGCTGCCATGCCACCATGTTCTTCTCCATTTGCTTCTCCTTCCGTGCTGTCCTGGAGCTCTTTGACAGGCACGATGGGCTGCGACGTCTGGTTAACCTGGTAAGGGCTGTGGCTTTAAGTGGGGAACAGGGGTTTAGTGGCAGGCTTTGCACCCTGTAAGTGCAGCTGTGGAGAGTTTTGTTTGGTTTTGTTTGGGGTTGTTCCTCCTCCATTCCAAGAGATAGAGAGGTGGGTTGAGTTTTCTAAGCAACACTCACATGCATCCTTTTATCTTTGTTATTTTTATTTTTATTATTATGATTATTGTTTAGAGACTTTCTACCCTTTGGGAGCTTTTTTTGGTGCATCTCCTGGGTTATGCAATACTCATTCAAACAGTGGTGGCTTAGTGGTAGTCCAGATGTTTCTTACCACTCCACAAAGATGTGCACCCTGTTGGATGTGGATCCAACAAGGTTCCATAAATGCAACCTTGTTCTGGGAGAGAAGTGGCTGTGTTTGTGCCACAGGAACCACGGTACTTTCTGGGCACAGTTGTGTTCAAGACACCGTTCACGTAGAAAAGCTGCAATGTCTGCAGGGTGTTGCTGTGCACTCCTGCAGCTTGGGCCATGTCTAACTCAGGGACATCAGTGCTGCAGGGTGCAAGCACAATGTGTGGTGCCACATTATGCCTAATAGTACTCAGCACAACACTGCCTCCAGACCTACACTGATGTGATTTCTTTAGCCTGGAAAAAAGAAGGCTCAGGGGTGACCTTATCATTCTCTGCAACTACCTGAGATGTGACTGTAGTCAGGTGGGGGTTGGTCTCATCTCCCAGACAACGACTGACAGAAGGAGAGGACACAGTCTTAAGATGTGCCAGGGGACGTTTAGGTTGGATGTCAGAAAAAAATTCATTAGAGGAGTGACTGGGCACTGGAATTGTCTGTCCAGGGAGGTGGTGGAGTCACCGTCCCTGGACATCTTTAAAACAAGGCTGGATGTGGCACTCAGTGCCGTGGTTTCTAAGGTCGTAGGTTGGACTTGATGGTCTCAAATGTCTGTTCCAACCTAGTTTGTTCTGTGATTCTGTGATTTCTGTCTTCATAGATAGTGAAGGAGAGGGCATGGTTCAATTTAGGCTGTTAGCCCACAAAGAGACCCTTTTCTGTTCAGACAGCCTTTGTCAGCTCTCAGTGTGTTTCAATGTCCTGTACAGCAAAGTCAGCGTGTTTGGGTTTGGTACGAGAGCACCTGAGAGTTGTAGATGCTTTTTTTCCTGAAGACTGAGCTGGTAAAACTTTTTTCCCCACACCCAACTTCTTTCTGAAGATAAGCACTCTGGAGATCTTAAACCTGGAAGACCAAGGAGCCCTGCTGAGTGATGATGAGATCTTTGCCAGTCGCCAGACGGGGAAGCACACCTGCATGGCCCTGCGCCGGTACTTTGAGGCTCACCTTGCCATCAAACTGGAGCAGGTGAAGCAGTCGCTGCAGCGCACTGAGGGTGGCATCCTGGTCCATCCACAGCCCCCCTACAAGGTGAGGAGCACACTGCTCCATGGTTGTTTTCCATGTGCTCCATGGTTTTCACGTGGTTGTTGCATTTCTCAATTGAATCCAAGCTGCTGACATATGTAGATACCCTTCGAAGCCAGTGCAATAACTAGGCAGGCTGAAATTGGTTTATTTGTACTTTTTTCCTGTCGTGTGGAATGGCACTGTGACTGAAGAATACAGAGGAGCCCTTGAGGTTTGTCTGAATTACATTTGATTAAGGCTCCTGCTCATGTGCTCTGGTTCCCTTTCCATCTCTCAAAAACTCAAAGGCAGGTTGGTTTTGATACTTGTAGGGTTTTCTGTGCTGTGAATCTCTGAAAGGACAAAATCTGTATGTGTACAGCGGTTCATAATGCTGAAAAACTCAGAAATAAGTTTAATTTGATAATGATAACTGAAATGTCTTTTGGACACCACTGTTTTTAGAAATTGCCTGTGAGATGCAGATAGATAATAACCCATAGTCTTGGCCATGATTTTTTTTTCCTGATTTCTCCCTGCAAAGCTGGTTTTGTTGGTTTGTTTTGGGTTTTTTGTTGGGTTTTTTTAAACTGGATTTTATGGCTGCTGGTGTTGAGAAAGTACATTCACCTGTATTTATATAATTCACATCAATTTATGTAATTAATTGTGTAATTAATTATGTAATTAATTGATCTCAATTTATGATGATTTTCTGGAGGAACTGAAATAAGAAAATATAAGGGAGATTTTGCTTCTGCAGAAATTACTTATTTTCAGTAACTAAAGAAGTGTATATAAACTGTTGCTTTCTCATGTGAGCATAAAAATATTTAATATTTCAATAAAAATATTGAAAGGTGAACCTGCTAGGAATTTTTTTTTATTCAGTATGTTTTGTAGTCAAAACTTAGAAACTAATTGAATATTTTTAGCAACCTTTTTAATATTTTAGCATAAATTGAATGATGGTGTGGTAACTGCTAGATTAGTAGCTTAAAAGCAGAGTAGAATTTTAATGTAACTTTTCTTCTTAAATTTGCCTTAGCTTTCTAAGACTGTGAAGGAACTTAAAGGATATTATCCTTAAGCTTGTTATTGTATATTATGGTGACAGTTGCTGTATTCTTTTATAACTGGGGAATAAGCCAGAAAGTAAATACTTAATCTGCTAGACACAGTGGTAGCCTAATCTGATAGATGCAGTTTTCAGTTAAATCCCAGCAGTGGGGGATTTGATGTGCAGGTTTGTAACCCTTGTGATCTAATGGTGTCCCTTCCCTGCAGGCCTGCTCCTATACTCATGAGCAGATTGTGGAGATGATGGAGTTCCTGATTGAGTATGGACCAGCACAGCTTTACTGGGAGCCAGCAGAGGTTTTTCTCAAGTTGTCTTGTGTCCAGCTCATGCTTCAGCTCATTTCCATTGCCTGCAACTGGAAGACGTACTATGCAAGGTGAGCTGTTTGCTGTGGTGCTCTATTTGAGTGCAGCACTTATGACTCTTGGGCAGGACGTTACATTTCTAGATTTTCTACCCTGATAGTGTTTAAAACAGGCACATGCTGGTTAATGCTGTTAGGGCCTGTGCTGTGCCCACACAAAAAAGCTAACTCTGGGAAAAGCAGGACTAAGATTTTAAGGTAGAGAGAGGGATGTCAAGAAATTTCTGAAGAGCTAAAATGCCTCAGGCCTTTGATTACTGTGACACTGATTTCTCAGAAAAGCTTCATCACAGTTCTGTGCTTCTATCTGTCTCAAAATTTGTTTACCTTTTCTTTTTGTTAAGAGAAAGGGTAGAAAATGCTCCAAGGAGAGGGTGAAATCAAGACATATCTTAATCCTGGAATGAGGTGAACCAGGGCTCCCTCCTCCTTATTTCTGCTGCCTACAGGAGCTCCTTGCCTAACTTAAATTGAAAGCCTTTGAAATCTGTTTTGCTTCTGCAGTTCCCTGCCTCCCCCCTGCTCTCAGGTTGCAGTCTCCTGGGTAGTTTGTGTTCTGCTCTTTCTTTCCTTCTGCAGCTGTTTCCTAATTGCTACCTGGGTTAACTCCTACCTTTCCACACAGGTTAGAGACCTCCTCTTTTTTGCATTTTTCTGCTCTCTCACCTCTTGCTGAACGTCCCTTTTCACCTTCCACACACCTGCATCTTTCTTAGGCTGGAGCCTAAGTTGGTGTCTTTTTGACTATCAGAGTTGTCTGGTTTGCTGCTAAGCAGTCTCCCTTGACTTCAGAAAAACTTCCTTCCTAGTTAACTGGTGACAGAGTATTTTGGACAGCAGTGTTTCCCAGCTAAGATGTAGAGTTAGATTAAATTAAGAAGCTTAATTTAGAATGCTTTCGTTAGTAAGTCCTAATATTCTTATTTTTATAAATACTAAATTACTGTATTTAGGAGCCTGTGAGTCTGTGAGCCATGTGGGATAAATGTTGGCAGGCTGCAGGCAGTGATGTGCATGTGAGCACTACCTTCTATGGAGACCAGCCCTTTTCATTCTAAAATCAGAAGGCACCATCAAATGCAGCAGATGTGGCTGATTTACTTCCATTTCTTGGAGTAGAGTAAATTGGATACTATTTTATATTATTGAAACAACTCTGTACATGCAATTCTGAGAAGTTCTTCTGCTGCTGTCTTCCAGGAATGACACAGTACGATATGCTTTGGATGTACTGGCCATCCTGACTGTAGTTCCTAAAATCCAGTTGCAACTGGCAGAACCTGTGGATGTGTTAGATGAAGCTGGATCTACTGTTTCCACTGTGGGTAAGCTGAATATGGTCCTAATGACTTACACATTTGTCAGTTGTCTTCTGCTACGTGAGTTTTGGCTGGCTGTTCCTCACCTACAGTGAGACAAGGGTTAAAATAATTCATGTACTCAGAGTTACTGTCAAGGATGCAGATAAATGGGAGCGTGCACTGTGGTTAAAATTGTGTCGTGGTTATTAGCACTGTGGTTAGGTTATAAATTTAGAGGCAGGTCTTTCTCTTGTACTTGTTTTCAAGAGCTCAGTAAATACAGGTGGAGGTAAATATACTTTTGTAATGGGACTATTAGGTTTCCTCAGTTTCTCAGAAATTAAGGTCTCCTGAGGATATGGCATTTGAGAGTAAGGGAGAGGAACGATTATTGCTGTGTGAGTTATGCTCTAACTGGTTACCTCCAGGTTCAGCATGTAAATGAGTGAGATGTGCCTGAATCAGATCCAAGGCTTGTACTTTAACTGGAGCCTCACTTTTCTTTTCAAGAAAATAAAAATAAAAGGCAGGCAGAATACTAGATAGAGGCAAAAGACAACTTCTTTAGCACGAAAAATCGCTAGGCAACACCAGTTCTGTGAGGGTTCTGATATTCTGAAGCAGACATGAAACTAACAGGAATTCTGTGGGGAAAAAGAGTCGCCCTAAAGATTTTTTTTTTGCTTGATTCCTTTTGGAAATTGTGATATGATTATTTTGTCCTCAACGACTTGGTCCCCTTCCTTCCTCTTAACGCTTACTTTGTTAGTGTTTACACAAGAGAGTTGCTCTATGCAGTGAGAATCAGGGCATGTCTGTGCATCTTGCTATGTCCAGATACCTTAGATTTTTTTACTCCTGGGCTGTGCTTGATCACCACGTATAAGAGATTGTGACACTACCTGTGCTGATGAGGTGGAGGACCAGCAGTGCAGGAAAACGTTTTGCTAGGGAGGTAGAAGAATGTCTTAGACTAGTTGCCAGAACTTCAGGCATTTCTGGAATTAAGGGAAGTACCCATTTTCTTCAAATTTGTTGGAAGACTCCCTTACTTGTCTGATCAACTTGTGTAAGATACGTTTTAGAGTACTAAAGAAACTACTTCTTTCCCTCACTAGGTATTAGTATCATCCTTGGGGTTGCTGAGGGTGAGTTTTTCATCCATGATGCTGAGATTCAGAAATCAGCCCTTCAGATCATCATCAATTGTGTGTGCGGCCCAGATAACCGGATCTCCAGCATTGGGAAATTCATCTCTGGGACTCCTCGTCGAAAGCTTCCTCAGGCCCCCAAGAGCAGTGAGCACACGTTAGCCAAGATGTGGAACGTGGTGCAGTCCAACAACGGCATCAAGGTGCTGCTGTCGTTGCTGTCCGTGAAGATGCCGATCACCGACGCAGATCAGATTCGGGCACTGGCCTGCAAAGCCCTGGTGGGGCTGTCGCGCAGCAGCACCGTCCGGCAGATCATCAGCAAGCTGCCCCTGTTCAGCAGCTGTCAGATCCAGCAGCTGATGAAGGAGCCGGTGCTGCAGGACAAGCGCAGCGAGCACGTGAAGTTCTGCAAATACGCTGCCGAGCTCATCGAGCGCGTCTCGGGGAAGCCCCTGCTCATCGGCACGGACGTCTCGCTGGCGCGGCTGCAGAAGGCGGATGTGGTGGCCCAGTCGAGGATCACCTTTCCTGAGAAGGAGCTGCTGCTGCTGATTCGGAACCATCTCATCTCCAAGGGCCTCGGGGAAACGGCGTCTGTCCTTACGAAAGAGGCCGACCTGCCCATGACTGCGGCATCTCACTCTTCTGCCTTCACCCCTGTTGCGGCCGCCGCCTCTCCGGTGACACTGCCTCGCACTCCTCGCATAGCTAATGGCATCTCGGCCCGTTTGAGTAGCCACACTGCTGTAGGTTCCACTGCCACCTCTGTCCATGCTCAGGCAAGGCCGTCTGCATCCCAAGGTCCACCTGCCCTTCCAGGCCCTTCTTACGCCAGCAACTCTCCTCTGATTGGCAGGATTAGCTTTGTCAGGGAGAGGCCGTCTCCCTGCAACGGCAGGAAAATCAGAGTGTTGCGACAAAAATCGGACCATGGTGCCTACAGCCAGAGCCCAGCTATCAAAAAGCAGCTGGACAGACACCTTCCTTCCCCACCCACACTGGACAGTATAATCACAGAGTACCTTAGGGAGCAGCACGCCCGCTGCAAGAACCCTGTTGCCACCTGTCCCCCTTTCTCTCTCTTTACTCCCCACCAGTGTCCTGAGCCAAAACAGAGGCGCCAGGCGCCCACTAACTTTACCTCACGGCTGACCCGCAGGGCGGCCTTTCCGAAGTACGGAGGGGTGGATGGTGGCTGCTTTGATAGACACCTTATATTTAGCAGGTAAGGAAGAAAGCTATGTTGTGCTTCCTCTCAGGATGTACCCTGTGCCAAAAAGCCTTACCTGGATTCAGGCTGTGCAGTCCCATGGCGGAGTATCCTTGGTGACAAGAGTTTTCATTCACAGTGACAGTGAGAGAGCCTTGAAAGGCATTTTTATGAGTTGTTTTGTTTGTCTTGTCCGTAGTGCCAGCCCTTAGTACACAAAGCACACTTTATTTTCAGTAGCAACATTGACTAATGAAGCTGGTAGCTCTTTGTTCTCCTTTGGAAGGTGAGTATGTAGCACCAATTTTATGAGTTAACATAACCTTGAGAATAGTTGGCTGACAGATGCAGGACAGTGAAATCTATATTTTGTTCTTGCAACTGAATCATCAGCACCACCGGTTGCTTTTTTATGTGGCCTTTCCTGAGGTTAAACTGGAACGTGATGTAAAGTTTATAAAAATAAAGGTGAAAGCATCTTCACAGTGAAAGCAGTGTCACTGTGGGAAGTTATGATGTCAGGACGTTTGGCTCATGTGACATCTTGTGCTAAGTGTTTTAGAACTGCTAGGAATTTTTTTGCTAGCTCTCTGTACTTACCCAGGTGTTGACATTATAGGTTTCAATCAAGCCAACTTTGAAGATGGAGCCCAAGTGCTTCAGCTTCATGATGTGCTTTAACAGAAGTACCACATAGTGGAAAACAAACCCTGGAAGATTGCAAATACTGTTGTAATACTCAAGCACTAGTCTTCAAACTGACGCTTGTCTTACTCTAGACGAGTGCTATAACTTGTACCTGTGTAATCCTTAAGGGCTGGATTTAATATGATCACACAGCATTTCAGTTTTACTTTTCTCCTTTGGGTTACCTATGTATTTTTGCCTTGTCTAGGTTCCGTCCGATTTCTGTGTTCAGGGAAGCAAATGAGGATGAGAGTGGCTTTACCTGTTGCGCGTTTTCTGCAAGAGAACGATTTTTAATGCTGGGTACTTGCACGGGGCAGTTGAAACTCTATAACGTGTTCAGTGGACAGGAAGAGGCCAGTTACAACTGCCATAACTCTGCCATCACGCACCTTGAACCATCCAGGGTAAGGAATCACAGTTTTGTTTTGATTCTCAGCAGTTCTCACTGCCTAAGCCCTGGGATGTTTTGGGCCCATCTGGCTGTGTACATCTGAAATGTACCTACTGGCTGGCCTGCAGTGCCTGTCATTGAAGTACTTACAACAGTTGCATGTTCTTGCTCTTGTGAGTTCTACATTTAGGATTTCTTCTTCCCTAGATAATAAAGCAGATACACAGTGGCCGTGTGCATTCTTGAGAAATTAATATATATGTCTGAAAGTGGAAAAATGCTTAAACTGACTATTTACTAAATACATTTATTTAATAAATACATTTATTTATGTGTGAGATAAGATATCAGAGTTTATATATCTTTGCTGGAGAAAGAAACCTTTCAGGGGATGATTCTAGGGAGAAAGAAAGAAAAGATTGATAAGCAGAATGGACTCTCCTCACAGGGCATCAGAATTCAGCCATGGATCCATCCTGATTTTATCTGCTGTTAACATCATGGATTGTTCCTATTGTTTCCTGCAAAGTTTGTCTGCCAAGGGCTCTTTGTTATACATAGTATTAGATACTTGGATTTTATCCCTATAGGAGTAGTATTAGGGCACAAAAGTCTGCTCTACAGTTTCTAAATTGATCTTGTAAGTTAAAAGTGTACAGGTAAAATGATAACCTCTGTTTTCCCTGGTGTTCTTTTCCTTTCCTCAACTCCAATCTGGAAATCCAGGATGGATCTTTATTGCTGACATCTGCTACATGGAGCCAGCCTCTGTCTGCATTGTGGGGAATGAAGTCTGTCTTTGATATGAAGTAGGTACACTCTGATTCAGATGTAGGGTGTGCTGCAGCTGGAAGAACCATTTGATACAGGAATAGACTCTAAAACAGAATAGCACAGATCTCAAAATGTCTCTTGTGAAAAATTAAATGTGATCCCTTTCTTTTGTTTGTAATTTCCCCATTTTATTTGTTACTGAGCAAATTCTAAGTTCTACCTGTAGTCCTGTTTCATGCAAGATAAATCACTAAAGTAACTGTTACTCATGAAGGCAAAGAAACATGCTTGTGTTTTTATTTTCATGTTTTTAAATTATCTTGGCAATCTTTCTGTAGCCAGGTCAGAATTTGACTAGCATGGTGGTTTGCATGATGTGATTGTCAGACCTGGACTGCAAACTCTTTAAAATCTATTGCAGTAATTACAGTTGTTCCTTCCCATAAGATAGTGGGTGGAAAACTCTTAATTTTTAAAAGGTTTGATTGTTGTCTACTTTAGTTGTAAACAACTGTTTTGTGTGACCTGTGTGCGGTCAGCTAGAGGCCTTCCTTCAGAGGAAAGGTTTAACTCCCTCAGGCTGCACATATTTCAGTGTTCATGGTGCCATCTATTGCTGACTTCTCCAAAGTGTTATATTTATGGCAGGCTCTGTTGATGGCAGATCTGAATTTGCTCCTGCAGTATAATGTGGTTAGTGGTAACGGAGAGCGTTTTCTACATCTTTTCTCTGTTGTTGAAACCTGTGCTGGTGCTCTTGGGGTTGTTTGGGTCATGTAGAATCTGCAATTCCTTGACTTCTTTACTGACTGTATCTGCAGGCATTCCTTTCCTGATGACCACTATGTGGAGTTCAGCAAGCACTCTCAGGACAGGGTCATTGGCACAAAGGGAGACATTGCACATGTAAGTACCAGGAAAGCTCATGGCTCTGAAGCTCTGGCAGAAATACAATTCTCCATAGGATGTCTATTAATTGATGTGAGTGTTACTCTGTGTAACTGATGAGCTTCAGAGGAAAGCTTTGAAAGTGTCAAAAAGCTTCTCCCTCTTATTGAGGGTATAAACTTGACCATCACAACCAGTGTGGTTGTGTTGCCTCTGGGCAAGTATCCTGGGCAATTTTAGATTCTGCTTTGTTTTATTTATTTGAGAGAGATCATGCAGGATTTTTTTTCCCTCTGAAGTTCCTTTCTTAGCCTTGTTTTTCAGTAATAGTAATAATAAAAGTTCCCCTGTAAACAGTAGCTCAGTCAACAGCTGTGGGAAATTACCTATTAGAAATGTCCTCCTTTTAACCCTCCCAAATTTGCAGCTTACTTTTGGGTGATTTAACTTTACCACTGTGTCTTCAGACAGTATTGTTGTAGTGCTTTGCATGAATTCCTGCAAATTGGACAGACAAGGCTTCAGAGAACTTCTGCTGCTTTGCTGTGCTAATTTGCATTTGTTATAGGCCCCGTCTCTCTTAAAAGAGAATTTGCGTAAAAATTTTCCATTAAATGTAACTTATTCAAATTATTTATGATTTCACATGTTACTCTGATTTGTTTAAGTAAACTCTCCATTCCTGCCCAGTTTTTAACTTGGATTTAGCTGGAAGTTTGTGTATTGTGTTTATCTGGTAAACAGATCTGTTTTCCGGTTCTAGACGATATTTTCCTCTGTAGTTTGAACAAGAGCTAGGTTCTGAAGGATGTTACAGATCAGATTTATCTGAGGAGATGATCATAAACCCCTTGTATTAGTTTAAAGCCCTTTTTATATTCCAAAAGTTTCTTGTGCCAAAGCTCAAATTTGCCTTTCTGTGTAAATGCCAGGAATTTTAACTCATTTTCTGTAGTTTCGGGCTTTTTTCCCCCCTCACTGTGTGCTTTGGAGTTTTAATGTTTGTAAATACCATCTGCTCTGAAAGCAGTTCCATTTCTGAAATAGTTTCTGTCTAAGTGGTACCTTGTGATTGCAGCTTCCCAGTCCAACTCCTCATAGTGGGGTTATTTTATTTAGAACTCATCCTGTTTGTAGTGAAATGTGTCAGTGAACCTGCAGTAAGCCAAGCACTGGCCAAAATTTGTTGTGAGGCTTGGTTCCAGCTGTGAAAAATTATTAAAGGGCTGGTAAGAAGAGTTATTTATGGAATGCTGTCACATGAAATGGAAAAGTGAAATGGGGAATGGGGTGATTCTGTAAGCAAGCTAGGAAGGGGAACAGGGGGGTTTTAGGCACAGGTATATTACAAATTGTGACTAATCTTTCTTTTTCTTTTTAATCTAAAAGATCTATGATATTCAGACTGGCAACAAGCTATTGACTCTGTTTAACCCAGATCTTGCCAACAACTACAAGAAGAACTGTGCCACCTTTAACCCCACTGACGACCTTGTCCTAAATGATGGTGTCCTCTGGGATGTCAGATCAGCACAAGCCATCCACAAGTTTGACAAATTCAACATGACTATCAGTGGTGTTTTCCATCCCAATGGGCTGGAGGTCATAGTCAACACTGAAATTGTATCCTTTGGGCCACTGTGGTAACTGGTACTGGGACCTCAAGAACTGGTATAGGTGAACAAGTAGCTGTTTGCAGAGTTGTATTAAATGGACTTATGTGTTATGTGGTAACAGGAGTTTCTATCTGTGAATCAAGGAAGACTAGGGACTGTTAGGTAGCTAATTTAAATCTAGATTCTGCCTCTGATGCAGTCTAGAGAAAATACTTAATACAGAGAAGAGAGCAAGAGAGATTTTCTTCTCTGATACACTCCATAGCATTTCAGCTCTCTTCCCATGTCTTAACAATATCAGCCTTGAAGGTACTGTCAGTCACCTCTCATGACTGGGAATGGCATTTTGAGTAAAAGCTTTCTCATTTTGAACACACGGAATGGAATTGTACTCCCAGTGTCCAACTCTGTCCAATTCCATCATATTTGCAAGACAGAGGCAATGAGGTTTATTGAACACAGTTAGCCAGTTCTTTGCCACTTCATTGAAAAGGAAATAGAAATTCTCAATTGTTTGTTGCTCCTTAGCCTGTGTTTTTACAGTGGGACCTCCGAACTTTCCATTTGTTACACACAGTACCTGCCCTGGATCAGTGTCGTGTGGTCTTCAACTATACTGGCACAGTGATGTATGGAGGTAGGACTTCTCCCCTTACATCACTCTCCTGGGTCACCTCTTGTGAGATTAGTAGATGCTTCTTCAGAGAAATGGGAAGCTTCAGAAACTATGTAACTCCAGGCCATACTGGCATGTGTAAACTGGATTTTTTCCAGGACGTTCATGTTACGTGTATTGCTGACAAAGGCAGTTTTCTGTAACATCAGCAATATCACAACGAATTTGTGAGATTAAAAAGCAACCTGTTGTATAATGGCAGATCCAGTGATGCTTGAGAAATTAATTTTGTCCTCTGTATTAAGTTTTGATGATCTGTAGTATCAATAAAGGCATCTCTGGAAGAGTAGATATTAAATGGGTCTTGCTAAGCTATTAAATATAAAGAAAATTCATGTCAGAATCTCATTTGATCTGAAATTGATTAATGGTAGTGACTAATGGAAGGCAGATTTGTAGAATAATCTTTCCTTGTTTCAGCTATGTTGCAGGCAGATGATGAGGATGATCTTTTGGAGGAGAGAATGAGAAGTCCCTTTGGCTCTTCTTTCAGGACATTTAATGCAACTGATTATAAACCTATAGGTAAGAGAGGAGCCAGTAGCTTTGTCTGGAGGTTTGAAGGTTTTTTGAAAGTTTGCTTAGTAACATTCACTTCTCTCTTTGCATGTGTGAGAAAACAAACTGCTATATCCTGTTCTGGAGGAAGCACAGGAGTTGGGTTTCACACTGACATAATTTCAAGTATCATATCCCATTCAGTGTGTGACTGCCTTACTTGCTCCTGTTCAGCAGTTCTGTCTTCATTTCCTCTTTTCTTTCCAAGTAAGGCATAATCTGAGACAGTAGGTCACTTGGCCAGGATGGCATTGCTCTCATTTCACACAGGGCTCTTTCTTTAGCATGTGGAGCTAAGCTAATTGCTGCTGTGGACATAAACAAATGTGGCTTTTGCTGTTAAAGGGAGGCATGGGTCACAACTCAGTCGCTTTGTTGCCACCTGTTCTGAAGGATGATCTGTTGTTTACTGTGCTTAGGGAAACCAATAAATGCATTATCAAGGGAGGAGGCACTGTGCAGAGCAGGTTAAGAGCTTACGTGGCTGTTTTTTACAATGGTCTCCAACACTTCTATTCTTTATTGCAGGCTGAATTACCTACAAACATTCATTTCATTCATTTCAGCTGTTTTTTTCTTGTCCCAAGACTGTATTATTTGCTTTTAGACACTTTTTCAGTGAGCATTATGTAACCTGCAGTTAACCACTGAGTTTGTTCTGTGATGTTTTCCAGCCACCATAGATGTAAAGCGGAATATCTTTGACTTGTGCACAGACAGCAAGGACTGCTATCTGGCTGTCATTGAGGTAAAGCGGCTAAAATAAACCCTGGTCTCTGTAGCTGTGGTTTGAATGCACTGCTTGTTTTGTTTTTTGGAGTTCCTGCTGTTGAATTAATGTCCTGAGCAGCAGTGTGTTGTGATGGTGCTAAAGATGCTGTTCGGTTTTCATTCTGCACCCCCTGCAGTCTTGTTTTGCTGTCTCTTATTCCTTAAATTTCCAAACACATTTGCTTTTCTTCTTCAAGCTTTTCCCACTTTAACATGTACAGAGATCTTCCTTCTCATGAGCATAAAGAAAAATGTGTTTTTTCTTATTTATAGCAATAATTTCCTATTATTGCAAATTAAAATGTGCACTGTACCAAATAACTAGGAAATGCAGTCTTTCGGGAGCTTCCCACAGAGCTTTTCTGTGACTCATTCTTACTGTTCCTGTTACACTTGTCTTCCTAGCAAAATCCCAGAAGCTAAGGATTTGAAGCAAAAATTACTGAGCTAAACTTCTGGTTTGTTAGGGATGCAGTTCTTTGCTCCATAATATGTTGTCAGAACCCGATGTCCTGAAGCCTGATTATGCACATGTAGTGAGTAATGTAAAATCCTATCAGCTTTATACTCTGTGCACCACTCATCCTACAGACCACGAAAGCAAGTCAAGAATTCGTAGCAGGACAAATTTCATGGTTAACGACTGAAGTTGGAGATGACAAAGGTTATGGGACCAAGAAAATTTTCTTTGATAGGAGTCATTGGAAATGTTACTTCAGGGAACACGGCAGGTCTCAAAACTAAAGAGACTCATTTTTAGTGCTAATTGTAGTGCTGCTGGTGAATGGGAGGGAAGGATTTTGGAAATGTTGCTGTGATTGAGATCAGCTGTACATTGAGTATGACAGCTGAGCTCAGTTCCTGGGGTTAATTTGCGTGTGGGCATCTCCCTGCAGAATCAGGGCAGCATGGATGCCATGAACATGGACACGGTGTGCAGGCTCTATGAGGTGGGCCGGCAGCGGCTGGCAGAAGATGAGGAGGATGAAGAAGAAGATCAGGTGAGAAGCATAGCATTGACCTGGCTGTTCAAGAATAGCTGTTAACCCTCTACATGTGTTCATTTATTACCCAGAAAGTACGGAGGCCTCATTTGGCCTCACCTAATGTGAAATAGATCACTTTACTGTCAGAGTAAACTGTCTGTGCAGAACCTGCGTGAACAGTAACTTTGTGCGCTGTAAACTAACACAGTCATTTATAGTTTATTTATTAATTTCCTTAAATAATCAGTCTTGATCAGAAACTTTGCTTTTTGTTCTGCTTTTTTATTTAAGTATTTCAACCCCCAATATAGACAGTAGTGTTTGAGGCTTTCCTTTTTTCAATTCTAGTTCTCATATTTGGACATAATTTGTCACCAATTTCTGAAAGAGACACAGCTTGTGACTAATGCACAGTACTTCTACACAGCAAAAGGTTTCAAGAGTTTTGAAGAGGGCTGTAGGTTTGCACTGGGATGTGTTGGTTTTCCTTCTCTGATCAGCCGTTTGATCTCTGGCAACCTGACAGAAGAGCTCAGAACTGCAGTAGGTGTCCCTCAGGGTGCAGCTGGTAGAATACACAGTAGCACAGAATGCTTACTTGCTACAGTAAAGTGAGAATTACAATTCCACAGAATCAATTTGTAACTTTGTGGGTGTCAGGTGTTTTGGGGTTTTTTTGGACAGGCAAAAACCTTATGCTTCAATTCCCTAAAGATTTAAAATTCATTATTCTTTGCTTTTTGGTGTCTGCATTCTAGTAAATCATACATTTGTATCTCCTGTGAGAAAAGCTGACTTCACCTTTTTCCAAAGAATGCCAGAAGGTAATACTTTGGTGGGTTTTTTCCCCAGACTGTGTGGAAAGCTGGATTTGTGCTACCTTTTCTATCTCTGAATCTTCCTGTTGCTAGGTTAAAACTTGCACTTTCTAGTTCAGAGGACTGGAGAGCAGGTCTCAGGGAGGAGTAACTTTCTTTTCAGCGAGTTGTTGTTATTACTATTTCCCTGTAATTCTGAAGATAAAGCAGTAGTTCTGGTTCGGGTGTCAAGTGTGCTTTCCTGGCCCCTGAGTGTGCTACAAGGTTGCAGTCTTGGCATTCTTTTGAAATCGTTGGTCACTGTTTCTATCCCTAGATTAGATAGATTAGAAGAATAGAATTTCTTGGGAAGCAATGAAGAGGGAGGAGAGATTATTACTCCCTTCTTCCTTTCTACATCCCAGCCATCCAGTGTTTGCCATGGCCATATTTACTATTTCTATCTACACTTCCACTGTTTTGTTAACTTTCACTATATTTTAGTATGCATATTTTCTTTATAAAATCTCCAAAAATAGTTTGTACCAGAAATGGGTTTTGCATTGTACAATGATTAACTAGCAGCTGTCAGGGCACTGCTTTGCAAAATCACTGGAAAGTGTTGACTTAAGAGAGATCTGTGTTTGTGCAAGGCAGTCAATGGTTCCAGGCTGTAACACCAGGTACCCAGCAGAGATAAGGGATCTGCCATCCATCAGATGTGACTGGGGACACTTTCTGTCTTACAAATAGAGGTGGCCCCAGGCAGAATCTAAGTGCTCTAAAAGCTTTTCTTTGAAGCTGATGGAGTGTTCAAACAAAGCTGCTCCTAGATTGATTTGCAAGCTAAGAGTGATTAGTTGGTATTGCATAAATGCTGCTTTTTATGGTTTCCATTTCTGGGGTCTGTACATGTTTCCTAAACAGCAACTTTTAGGGATGATTACAACCAAGTTTCTTTAGTAAGAGAGATTTGGTTTTAATATAAGCAACACTTATGAGCCCAAATTCAATTCAGTGTATGTGTATCTAGCCAAACATAAACTAAGCCCCTTGTTCTTTGTCACACAGCTGTTCTGTGCTTTTTCTTCAGGTTTGTTTTTGTCTTAGGTTTACGACATTCAGCTTTTGTCTCTGTAGAGACATCCAACATTGAGCTAGAATGGAGGTTTTCCTGAATGAAGACAGGTACATTTGTCTTTTGAGAGGTTCCCTGATGTAAGGATTTTTGTTTGTGTGCATATCCTCAAACATATGTAGGTGTTCAGTATTTGCCTAGTTAGTTTCTGTGATTTAGCTTTTGAAAAATTTGGTATGACATTTCAAACTTGTTGGAACTTCTCACAGAGATTCTAAAATCCCTTCTGGCTCAAAGAGGATTCTTTCTGATCTTTCATGAAAGTGGTGGTGGGGGGAAATGCGTATGAATGAACATGAATCTGGTATCTTTTTGGTCAAAGTTTGTGAGGCAGAAACTAATCTGTTTGACCCCTACCTCTTCACACCTTGAATTGATGTATATTTGGATTTTTATATCTGACCTACATGGCTCCATGGGCACATTTTTTTGCCTGTGCAGAAAGTAATGAGTACTCAGATAGAAGGGTGGCTGATAGGCAAGCCTTGCTCAGAAGTCACGATGCAGGATGAAATGGCTTTAAAATTTGTGCTAAAAGATAAAAACTGTGGAGAAAAATCTGCCTGACTTGTTTTTTTACCTTGAGTTTTGATGCCTCACAATGTCAGTTCTGACAAATGTCAGCTGATGGTTCCATGACAGCTTTTTCAAAAAGCAAAGACTGCGAGTCTGTAAAATTAATCTAGCAGGGATGTTCAGCCTACAGATATCTTTCAGTTCCTTCTGTAATTTAAGAAGCAAAACAACTGTGTTATTCATCCTATCTCAAACCAGCCTTGTAAGGTCAACTGATCTGCTACATAAATTGCTCTCAAATTAAATGATGGGGCTGACTCGGTGGCTTGAGCATGGGACTGCTGCAGAGAATGTGGGTTGGTTTGAAATGCTCGAGGACAGCAGCAGTGTGGCCTGGTTCTTCCCTGCTTCTGTACCAGCCTTTCCAGTGAGATCCCTGGGAGGCTGCCTTTCCCTAGGTATGGCCTGTAACCCAGAGTTGCCAAGCCTTGTTAAACAGAACAAATGCTAATCAATGTTGATGCTCTGTGGTCTGTGCTTACCATGCACTGAGGGAAAGTGAAGATGTAATGTGCTTAACAAGAGTCTGTTTGCTAGCTCTTTGGTTGGGTGTTTTACTCTAAAAATACCAGTGTTCCTGCCTTGAACTTCCATGAGTTTTGTGAATTATTTCACTACTGGGTGAGTATCCAGATGTGTTCATCAATAACCAGCAGTCTTACTCACAAGTATTTGCAAAACTGTGTTCAGCATACAGGGAAATAGGTAATGGTTTCCTATTTTTTAGTCTGGCTGCAAGATCATCTTCTTTTTCCTCCTGTATTTGCTACTGTTCTGATACAACTCCTTCAGTTGGATTTAGTGAAAATAAGTTGGATGTCTGAGCTACTGGTACAGATCTTGGATCATCTTTTGGTTGTTAGCTTGCTTTATTCTTACTTATTTCTCTTTCTTGGCTGATTAGTGTCCCCTGTTTCATTTGTTAATCTACTGTCTTCTGTAGTGAGGCAGACAAGGAATTTAAGAGGAAATGGCAGCTGCCATGGGCTAGAAAAGGAGACTTCAGAAATACTATGTGCTCAGGAAAGCTGAAACCAAGGGAACACAGAGTAGACTCAAAACTGTGAAACTGAAGTCTGAATGAGGTAATCTTCTGAGTGGGTTTTATGATTTTCAGTCTGTGCATTTTTACTTCCCTGTTTTAGCTTTTCTTTCCATATTACTTGTTTAAGGCCTGTTTTTTTCCTGTGGTACGTGTGGGTGATGTTGCATCTGTAAAGGATCAAGCAGTGTCCTCAGTTTTTGTCATGTTCAGAGAGATTTATGGCTTCAGCAGCACATTGCTTCACCTAGCTGTCCCTGTCCTATAAAGTGTGTTCTACTTCTTTTGCCAGACCTGAAGAACTGTTAATTATCCTGCAGTGCTTCTGGGCTATCGAAATGGTTGATGGTAGGTGTGTAATTTGTCTTTTTGCCTTGGTTTAGAAAATAATAGGTGATGGGAAATAAGCTTTGTTGATAAGGCAATAAATACTCGAAAGAGAATCACTATTCTAACGTATGGTTTAGCCAGGATGGAGAATGTTTTCCTCAGCTTTCTATGTGGTCTTTGTGATCCCAGTTTCTACTTTTATTTTAGGATTTTCCCCGTCTGCTTGCAACAGTAATTCCAACAGCAATTCCACTGTACTTTATTGCTGTTTGATTTAGTTGGTTTGGTTTTTTTCATGTGAATACTTACTTGCTGGGGAAACGCCCCACAAACCTTAATCCATATTGGCACAAATATTTGGGAATCATGAGACCACGATGGTGCTTTGCCATTAAAAGCTGACTAGAATGATTTTTGTCACCAGGGACCCTGAAGTAAGGGTTTGTTTTAGGAGCTGTTTCTGTAATACTTGAAGGTACGGTTTGATTTCAGATCTTATTCAGGGATAAAATGGTTTACAGCATAGCTGTGAATGGGTATCTTTGGACAAATGACTCAAATGATAGTAAATACATGTCTATTGCACACCTTCATAGGAATCTTTGAGCTTAGTTGCAGCTGGGAAGGCTGAGTAAAGAGTAGTTTCTATCAAAGACCTTTTTCTATAACAGACACATCTTTTGAGCAGGCATCCTCCAAAACAGATATTTAAAAGACTAGTGCCTGTACTTTTTACCACATTTTTAGATAGTAGAAAAGAACTGTGACTTCTTTAGCATATTCTGCTGTTTCAGAATCTATTTTCAATAGCTCTCAGGCAGTGCAAACAGAGAAAATTCTTGGAAAGAGATAAGTATTTGGAGTTGCCTGAAAGGCAGACTTAGTATTATGGAGTAAAACAGCTTCAGCACAGATAAAAATATATTCTGCCTGTTCAGTGACATAAATCAAAGGTGTCCTTCTTCTTACCTAACATATCTTTCTAGAATTCCCACAGTAGCTGGGATCCAAGTAAATAAAAGCTGCCTCAGCTGTCATGAGAAATGCCAGTCAGAGGCTTGAGAAAATAAAGGAACAGATTCTTGTCCACAGAGAGGGAGTTAATTTACCTGCCAAATTCTTTAATTCCTTTATGCAGTATTGTTCTTTGTCATGGAATTAAAAGAATTAATTTATTTTTTGTGAGACTGTGAGATCAGTGAGAGAAAGGAAAAGAAGCACATTGAGAAATTGTGCCTAGTTCTGTACTCCTTGCATTATCTCTCAGCCCTGCAGCGCAGAGAATATAATAACAGTCACCTTAGAACCCCTTTATCTCAAGCATTAAGGAAGGTACCAGCTGTGAAATGGTGGCTTGCACATGCCTCAGAGGACAGTGACTGGAGCCAGATTGATTATCATCAGGTGCAGGCAGATTGAAATGGAAACATTTCATAGGCAAAACCTGAGTTTGCTCAAAAGAGCCCCACCTGAACCTTCCGATCCATGTGGGGCCCATTCCCTTAAAGCTTTTGTTTGTCTGTATCATGGATGGTTTGTCATTCATCACAGGTAAGTAGTCATTGTTAGACAAGCTAAACCTACTTACACAGACTAAGAGATTAACTGCTTTTTATTTCTTCACTCCATGTTTTGCCTCTGTGACATTCTGTACGCTGTGTGCTGTTTCCTGTTTTAAATCTGCACATATCTACACCTGCATAGATGCCTATGGTAAGATTCCTTGCTTGTTACATATGGTAACTTCTGCACCTTCCTAGGCTTCTATATTTTTAGCTCTGTGACTAATGGCTATGAAGAGGTAGAAATTCTAACCCTGAAATAGCCAAGAAGGCAAAAGTAGGTGCAGCCTTGTAGGGTGAAAGAGATGAATAGTTGGAATTAATTTACTGGTATGTAACTGTAATTATGGGTTTGCTAGCTGAGGGGAAGGATGGACATCTAGGTAATCTAGGATATAAAAATCCTTACATGCTTGACCAGGGAGTCTGTTGGCTATATTTAAGCTTTGTCCACTACCCATTGTTTAGAAATGGTTGGGAGGGGGAGGAATTGGATAGAAATTTTTAAGTGACTGAAAACCAGACATTGTCACTCTTGGGAATTACATAGCAAAGGCCCAGAAAGTACCAACATGGTACTCAGCAAAGGGTACAATTGTTAGAAGGTATGACAAGGGGATTGTCTGTGGAGAAAGGTAAATTACTAGAACAAGGAGAGACTTACTCCTCTGGGTGAAACATTCTTCAGTACACTTTTATTTGAACAATAATCATATGTCCTTTTTTATGAAAGCAAAGCCCCTTCCCAACATGGAAATATGCAGTAATTAAAATAATACTGATAATCTGGAAGGGATCAGATTACTGAAGTTACAAATTTGCTCTAGGAGAAACTTGGGGAAGGAGGGTGAAGTAAGCCAGTAGGCTGTTTCTTGCAAAAGCAAATAAATGAACCAAAATAATGAGACTATGGGAAACACGAATTTCTTTAAAAAGAAAACAAACCTAGATGAAATAAACAACTGCTAGAAGCAGATGTTACCAGCAGATAATTTGACTTGGCTAAAAGTAGCCAGAACCTGAGCTGAAACATTTGAAGTGGTGGGAAAAGCTTGACTAACGTTGATTAGTTTTTCTGCAGGTAGCGAAAAGGCAGATGAAAATAAGAATAGTTAGAGTAATGCCATCTAGCATGATTCAGACTGAGAGGTGCATAGAGATTTTGTTTTCAGAGGGAGGAAGTGTTGCTGGAAAGCAGCTGGAGTTGAGAGGTGCTGCTTTCGAGGTGCTGATGGGAGGTGAGCAGAGGCTGGGGAAGGAGTTCCTGGAGCAGTCCCAGGAAGCTGAGCAGAACTGTTGATGTGCTGCTTGGTTTTGAACTGTGAATCAGCTCCTAGTAGAGGAAGAAAATGTCAATGAGGAGCGAGACAAAACAGATGAAGCTTTTTGTAACAGCTGAAACCATGTCAAATAAGTAAAAAATCAGTGACCTGTAGATCTCAAAACTGAATCAAAATTTCCAACCCAAATATCAACGATTGAAAAGGACCTGTGGGGTCTTCCTTTGGCAACTAAAGGCCAGCCTAGTGTAAATTTGAGAGATGGTGTAATCTGCAGTGGAGAAGTCTCAAATTCTGGTCATGTGGTCATAAAAAACTTTTGAATTCAAGAAATGTAAGAAGGCTCTATAAAAATGTCTTAAGAGTACTTAAAAGCAGGCCGGTGTATTTTTATATACTGTGGATCTGCAGCTCTGTAAGTCATACTTCCTGGAAGGACTTTGTACATACACTAATTTAAAGTTAAAATACATTACAGAAATACGTTAAAAAGTTAAAGTTCTGCTTAGCTAACATGTATTTTACATCAGATTGAATAAGTGAAATACTGGAGTTTTCCTGAGCCTTTGAATGATTTTTGAGAGAGGAATACCAGTGAGTATGTCAAGTGTCGATAAGCATTGCTACCCAAAAAAGACAAATTTGTGAATTTTGTATGTGCAAGATGGTTGGTAAAGGGGAATGGTAAGAAAGTCAATGACGATGGTGATGATGAAAGCTTATGAAGTGCATGCCCGCAAGCATCAAAGAAGAATATTGGCAGAAAACACATAATGCTTGAACAAGTGCAAAGGGTATGTACTAAGTTCTGAAAGAGCTGTAAAAACTAACAGTATGAAGAATTGGGGCAAGTAGTTTTTTTGTTCCAGTGCAGCCCAGTATCCCAGTATTTTGTTCCGGTGCAGCCACCCCAGTATCTGCCATTCCATTAGGGGATGTTGTTTAGTTTTTTTCCTTTGGGGGTTATAAATGGTAAATTAATTGAACCAAATCTACTTTGCTTTCTGGAAGCAAACTGGTAGTAGAGTTAAGTTACCAGTAATGTGCTTTGAGATGATCTCAAGATAGTCCTTTGCTGTGTAATCAACTTTTCTGATTCTGTAAGTTTATGTCCAGGTTTTCTTGTACTATTACATCTCTGTAAATTTTTCCTACACAAACCTGGATATGGTTTGGAATATCTGTCTTGTGACATGGCACAAGGTTTTTTTTCTCTGCTCTTCCTCAGAGTGCTTGAGTCCCTGGGGAAGGTGTGCCATTTTCTCTCTGTGTAGGGATCCCTCACGTGAGAGGCAGTTGGGGTGTGTTGCCAGGATTCACCCTGTGTCCTCATGAACAGCCTGGATATCACTTACATGTGGTGGTGTCAGACTGCACCTGGCCCTCCCTCACCCCTTTCTCTGCTGTGTGTCCAGGGGTTGGGTTTGGGAGCAGAAGTTCCGGGTGCTTTGTTTGGAGAGCTGTCCCCAGGCTCTGCGTGGAGCCGTCTGCTCCAGCTGGGAATGCTGCGCTGGGCCTGCAAAGCTTGTGCTTGGCTTGGCTCAGAAGCCGAGGCAGAATTCATTTGCTGTAGCTTAGCAGAAGCTTCACAGTGTCCCGAGTGGCGTTTGGGTTCTTTAAAACGTGACAAGGTGCAGGTTTCCTTCTCGCTGATGAGGATGCTCCTCTTGAGCCCTGTGATGTGTCACCCCTCCAGCTCTGTAAGGATGTCACTGCGTGTGTCACACTCACATGCACGTGTGACTTCTTGTAGCATGAGTTACACACTATTTTCTGTTTTACCAAGGACAGGTATAATTTTCATCTCATCTTACTGTTCTTAGGTAGTTTTTAAATGAATGTGGCCTGACCCTAATCACCAACTTCAGGTTAAGTAATTTAAACTTTAAAAGTGGAAACATTTCATTTTTTCTGTTTGTATTTTCACAAATTATTTTTTTCTTCGCTGGTTGATATAACCCTTCAAAGTTAATTTGCAGCTAAATACACAACCTTTCTGTGTAATTTGGCTCTTACTCTTGTCAGCCAGAAGGGATTGTTAGCGCTGTACAACTGTATTTCATTTCATCCCGTACTTGAAGGGTGATATTGGGATAAAAGCCTTGCCTTAAGCTTGAATTAGAACGTTGATGAAACAGTAATTCAGTTTCTAAGAAATATGTTATATATGAAACATCATCAAATTTAGTAGTTTTGACTTTTTGAATCCTTGTGGACTAGATATTTAGGGAAAAAAACCACTTTCAAAAATTCCACAGGTGTAGAAACACTGAGGGGACCTAACTCATTTCAGAATCCTTCAGGTTTTACCTACATGAACTCTTAAGTGGATCTTGTAGACAACATAATTTTTTCCTAATATCTACAGGTGTGTCTCTATCTTCAGACACTGAGAAACTTGGTTTAATAGTTCCAAGATTTTTTTAATAAATTGATATATCTTTTCTGCTTCAAAGTTGTTTAGACACTGAAAAAGGAAAATAAACTCTCCTGCCTTTTCAGTTTTTAATCAGCTTTTCAATTCTGAATAGAGTAATAAAATTTAAGACATTGGTCTCTCTGCAGATACTGCATAGAAGAAAAAGAAATACTGCATAGAAGAAAAAGAAATACAAATTATTAAGGCAAAGCTTTTATACTTCATTTAGTATGTTTTATGGAAAATTACACCCAGTATGGCACTGCAGTTTGAACTGCAAGTAAGATGTTTCCTCTCCCAGTGTGTACACAATTATGTCTGTTTATCTGAGGACTCATTGACTCAAAGTAAAGTTGTAATTTCTTAAAATAAGCACAAGCTTTAAAACAGGTAGGTTTTAATTCTATATTTAAGATAAACTCTTTCATAAAGGAAACTGTATGTGGCAAACCATTGCTTTTATACTGTAATCTGCATTTAAGAACATGGCAATCCTGGTCAGCAGTGAAGACTTGGCTGCCTTTTGCAAGTGAAGAAACAATGCAGTTTACTCAGGCATTTTGGCTTTCCTTATTTTTTTTGCCTATGACAGATGTTGGATTTGTGTGGGTGTGGTATTTTTTTATAGCACTAACTGAAGCAAAAGTAGGTTGGGGAGATGACAGTAAAAGACTTTCCTCTGTCCCTTTAGATCTGAAAATGCAGCAGTGTGAATAGTGAGAGTGTGCTGAGCTTGAGGACCAAAGGAACCCTTGAAGTGGATTGTTAGATATCTATCTTAATTGCTTCCTAATTTTGCAAATGTGTCTCCTCCCAAAACAAAGGGGCAATTAGGACTGAATGAGTTGAGAGCATTGTGTTAGAGAAACAGGCTGTGACTGAGGAGATGTGCAGGTGGATTGAAGCTTTTCTTTCAGTCCTGGAATGCTCTGGAGCTCAGCTTGTGATGGTAGTTTGTCTGGAAGAAGGGTAGAACTGATACAGCTCCTTCCCACTCAGTCTTATCCAGCACATACAGATTTCTGGATTTCATCTGTACAATGAGGAATTCAGTTGCTTTACTGAATGCAAATTCTTATGGTTTGATAAAGATCTTGATCCACAGGTAAATACCAAAAATGAGGTGTCTGAGCTGCCTTAAATAGTTCTGTCATCTGAAGCTGAGTGATTCAGGGATTGGCTTGGGCTAAAAGTGTATTTCCCTCCATTTTATACTTCATCTAAATGGCAATGACAGAGACTGATGGTGCATGTGGTTTGATGTCAAGTGGAGGTTTTGGTCCTGCTGAAACTAAAGCAGTTTGCACAAGACTAGCAACAAAGCCATGAATTAACAGGTCTTCCTGCATGTCCTTTTGAAGGGTGCATTGTGGTGACACGTGTTGGTGGCCAGTCCTGGAGAGCAGATTGAGCCAGTGGTACCTGTTTGCACCAGCGTTTTGCAGTTAAGATTTTGCAGGCCTGCAGGTGATCTGGCATGTGTGATATTCTGAAGCTTTGGAGAGAGTGCTTAGATGGGTGATGGGAGAGTGTTTACAGTATCTGATGGCTGGATATGGGGAGAAGTGAAAACTAGGTTTTCTTTAGTTACTGTTTTCCTCCATTTTACTTTTATCTTAATGTCTGCAATGGACTGTTTTTGCTGTCTTTATAGGAGGAAGAGGAGCAAGAGGAAGAAGATGATGATGAAGATGATGATGACACAGATGACCTTGATGAACTAGATACAGACCAGCTGCTGGAGGCTGAGCTGGAGGAGGATGAGAACAACGAGAATGCTGGTGAGGATGGAGAAAATGACTTTTCTCCCTCCGATGATGAGGAGATTGCCAACCTCCTGGAAGAGGGAGATGAGGGTGAAGATGAAGATTCTGATGCTGATGAGGAAGTTGAGCTGATTCTTGGAGATAGTAAGTGTGCCCACCTTGGTGACCTTGTCCACTGCTTAAGGTCCTGACAAAGAGGCAACATCTAAATTTTCCCTGAAATGACTTAACTGGCTGGTATGAGGGACAGGCCATCATCATGCTTGTTCACCTGGGGCTTCTCTTAGTCAGATGCTGGTAAAAACAGCTCTTATGTGAGAGAACAACTGTGCATTCTGGAAAAGGAGGTGTCTCCTCTCTTCAAGTGCTCCCAAGTGTATGTGTGAGAACTCCATGTGAAGAAGGTTTGTCTGATTGCTTGCCTGTCCTGCCCTTCAAGGGGACACAGGTTTAACTCTTACCTCACCTGTCCTTTCTGCCTTGTGTGAGCCTGTAAGGACAGAGAAGCACTTTTGGTCCTTGGTGCTGTTCTTTCTCTTTCGTAATTGCTTGAAGTGCAAAGCCAACATGGCTTTTCTGACTTCACTTCCTTTATTAGACTATTCTGAAGCTAACGTAACTTTTGGGGTACAATTTAAATCGTTCTCTTTTTCTGGCATTCCGCAAATGCAGCGATATGAAAATACAAAGTGTGTGTGTGTGTATGTGTGTATAGAAAGGTCTGAACTTTTTATGTACCAATAACATAATTGCAAATGTTACTACGAACGTTAAAATGTTACTACAAATGTTAAAATGTTATTACAAATGTTAAAAATGTTATTACAAGAAAGAAGGTGAGTAGGATCACCTAGCATCAGGTTTGGGATTTGTGGCACCAGATTCTGTTCCCTTTTTTTGCAGCACAATTTTTGAGTATGTGCAGCCAAACCACTTAGTTGTTTTTAACTTTCAAGCTGTAAAAATGGACATAATATAGTTACCTTAAGTTAAAAGGTTGGTAAGGATGAGTAATTACAGTGTGCAAGGCGTTTGAAGTCCTGCAGTGGTAGGTTGATTCCCATCTCAGCTCTCACATCAGTCTTCCCTGCCAGTGAGCTGGAGGAAGGAGCATGCCAGGCCCCTCCTGGGCAGTGATGTGGCTCACAGACTCATCCATGTCTTCTGTGGCAATGTAGCCCAGTCATTTTTAAGGACGTGGCCACATGAGGTTGCCAGAGTTATTCTGTGGGGCACTCTGCTGTTCTCTAGAAGGAAATAGGTTTATACTGTAGGGCCATATAGGATATTTGCACAGCTCAGTCATTAACAGCATCTTGCAGTGCAACATTTTGAGGTTACAGGGAACCTCTGTGTCCTGGTAGTGGACAAGATCTTCGTGATACAACTCTACTTGTTTTTCCTCAGGGAATGCAGGGCCAGAAGCTCTTCAGAGGGCACCTAGGGTGCTGTACCTTGAATTGGCCAAGGGACAGAATGGTCAGGATGTTCAGGCCATTTCAATAACCCTTCCTGGAACAAACCCTGGGGTACTTGACAGGAATTTCAGGCTTGCTCTGCAGAGCACTGTGTTATGAAGTGACCACATCTGTATATCATTTATGGATAGAGCTACTTGAGCAGAACTTCGATTTGCACGGCTGTGGAGCTGCAGCCAGCCCATCCTGTGGCTGTTAGGTTGCTTAGCAGCAATTTCAGGAATTCAGAGCAGGGAGTGCAGCTCTACCAGGCTGATGCATGCACGGTCCTTGACGGATTTGATGAGTGGGATTCTGTGGCAGCTTCTCTGTGACTTCATCTGACTTCTTTCTGTTTCCCACCCAGCAAAGAGCAATTAAATTTTTCTTCTGCTTATGTTTGTTCCAGAATTAAAAGTTGTAATGGCACTGCCAGTGTAGCAAGTACTGGCATGGGGTGCATTTAGAGTGTTCCCTACTGCAGATTCTTGCTGTATTGTGGGTGAACCTCCAGAACATACAGTGAGTATTTCCAAAGCAAAATAATTCAGAGAACAATTTAAACAGGGAAGTGAGTGGCATTGGTCCCCTTGTGCTTTAGGTTCTAATTCCATTTTTAAAATAATCCGTAGAGAGCCTTTTAAGGATGAATTTGTCTTCCTCCCTCTTTGTTACCAACGTGGGGACATTGATCTGTTTGTCAAAGCAGTTCATGCATCGTGCAGGTCTATTCAAGAGCTTGTTCCTGGGCTGGGTGGATGTAATTTTTGAAATGCACATGTGACACAGGATGGAAGAAATACTTAGAATTCTCACCAGCAGCGTGGCTGACTCTTGATTCTGATTCCTCCTTTCTTCCATAATCCAAAATGGCAGCTTCAGGCAGGTCTATGCAAACTAACTATGCCAAGCAGTTAGCTGCAGTCAGGTTTACTTGCAGACATAGAGCTCAGAACTGGAAGGTTGTGTGGTAAGCTGGGGAGTATTGAGGAGATCCTTTCTCAAAGCTTTTCTCTGGGTTAAAAAAACCCAAAACAGCAACCCCCCCTAAAACTCCAACTTTCCCAGCTTCTCTTCTCCAGAGCTTCCAGATTTTTATCTTGCTTGTGCTTCTTTCCATCTTGCTGTGTAAGTGTAGCTGCTGCAGCACTGGCTGGTGTTTTCTAACTCCCCAAAGTGGCTGTGGCTGTTCTGGGAGAACTGACTGACCCCTCAGCTTAGGCACAGTCTGGTGGATGTTGAGGTGGAGCATCCCTTGCTGATCACAGTTGAAAGGCAGCTGGCTGATCTTCAGGGAGGAGGGTTGGGGGAAAGCATTTGTGCCCTCTCTCTACTTGCCTGTGATTTTTTTTCCCTAAGGATAGCATCTGAGAAGGGGTGAACCTTCCAGAAGGTCTTTCTTGCCTTAACAGGCATTTTAGAGATCCACCATTACTGTGATGGCTAAGTGGAAGTCTTGGTGTCTTTTTTTTTTTTTTTCTTTCTTTTGAACTATTTTTAACACCCAGTTATCTGCTGCATCCAATGAATTCACATAAGAAAAAGAGCCAACATCACCTCTAAGGTAAGGCAGGAGCCCTCTTGCTGCCAGAGCTGCTACACTTCCCTCTTGCACAACTGAGGGGGGAGAGATCTAACATTTTAACATAAAAAGCAAGTGTGTGTATGTGTGTGTGACTGCTTCTGGCAAATCCCTCCATACCTTCATTCTGTACCGCAATGAAGAAAACCAGGAAAAGCACAATTTGCAGGTCACCTTTAGGAAGTGACCTGTAGTTAAATTCATTACAGAAACCTTGGAGTTACTAGAGGAAGTTTCCAGTTGGGAGTGTGTATGGATTGCTTCCACCTTAGTGGGCTCCAACTCACTGCATAAGGAATTAACCTTGTGCACATCATACAGGAGCCAGGCTGGTGGAGCTGTCCAGCTTGAGGAATGACTGCCACATCTGTCCAGCCCCTGGTGTGAGGAGCTGTTGTCCTTTGTTGTGCACAGGAAGTTGTGCAGGCAGCTCTCTGCTGGTGTCCTCCCCACCTTATCAGGGGAAAGACCTGCCTGCTCACAGGAACTGCACTTGCTGAAGCTGCTCTCCTTGAGCCTCTGTTGTAAGCAGGGAAGGAAAGCTCTGGTGCAGATTTCCTGGCTGCTTTTGAGTGGTTTGGAGCACTGATGGTGCTGGCTCTGTCTGTGCTGGGGAGCTGCGGCCTTGGGCAGGGGTGACCATCTCCTGTGCCTGGGTGAGTGCCCGTGTCACGAGCCAAACGTAACCCACGTGTCTCCTTTGCAGCTGACAGCTCCGACAACTCCGACCTGGAGGACGACATCATCCTGTCCCTGAATGAGTGAGGAGCGCCTGCGGGGCGGGGTGTGGGCAGGAGGAGACCAGAGACCAAATTGGAAACCGACTCTGAGCACCCCAGCCCTACTTTTCCTGGGAAAACCTGAGGATCTCCTGCCAATCCGCTGTGTTGGTTTGAGTCAGTCTGAGGCTTGAGGCTAAGTCTCAGTAAAGAGACCTGGGGTTAGGCCTCATTTCTCTCTGCTTTTTTTTTTTTTTTATTTTTCATTTTAGGCTGAGATGACTCTTCAAGGAAACTTCTGAAGATATTTCACAATATATTTTCTTTGTATAAAGTTCTTTCCTAAAGAACAGAAATAGTTTTATA